>JAHBCN010015599.1:0-20679 GCA_019359885.1 Listronotus oregonensis
TCTTATACATTGTACTACACTAAATTTTTCCCTTTGATGTTTATAAAAACTAAAATTGGGTTTAACCCTATTTTAGTTTGATATCTATAAAAAATTTATTTTTTATTTTTTTTTTTATTCTTTTTTTTTACGGCGCATTTATAGAAAAAATGTCAAAAAGGAAAAATAAGGATTTCGATAGTTTTTTTGCCTTTAAAGTTAAAAAAATTTTGGGTTTTTCATGTTTTTGGAAAAAATTTCTATTTTATTTTTTTTTGATTTTTTTTTGAAAACAAAAAAAACCCCACAACTAACAAAAAATCATTTTGACATCTTTTTTTTTAACTTTGTTTTTAAACGTGTGGAAAAAAATAAAAATTTTTATTTAAAATTTATTATTTATAATAAAATTATTTAAAAAAATAACGATTTTTGAATTTTTAAAATTTATTTTTTAATTGAAATAAAAATTTTTTTGATATTTTCGCTTCATCATCAAAAACCCAAAACAAAAAATTTTTAAAAAATATGATGATTCATCAATTTATCTATATTTTATAAAAAAAGGGTTGACCCCACTTGAAAAAAATTACCAATTAATCTCATTAACTCCTGGAAGAATTAAACTAAAAATAATCTGGCAAGAACGCATGTATTTAACCCGAGAATAAGGTATACAGCGCGCATCGTCAGAATTTACTGATGCGCAGCGTCAGAATTTACGGATTGTTTTTAAAAAACATAGTTGTCAGATTTTACAAACAGCCGTTAGTCGTACGGGATTGGGGGAAATAGAATTTAGATCAAAATTGTTGGTCTTGGGAGTCGCCCGCAGTGAGACGGACTCAAAAACGTGCAAAAAAAATTTATTCAATAAAATTGTTTAAAATCATTCAGGAATAGGATATTTTTTCAAAATTTTTTGGGATGCTTTTTCGACCTCTGAAAAATTGGCTGAATAGAAAAATTTTAAGACATATGCAAAAATTTGAAAAAAATTACCCATATTCCTAAATGGCACTAAATACCTTTTTTTTCAAAAAATCTTGTTCTGTAAAATCGACCATTTTCGACATAACGGGTTTTTATCAATAAATAACGCAGTCCACAAAAAATGTAGATCCGTGGTCAATGATATTTTTTTGTATTTTTTGACGCTGGATCCCCAAAAAAGGCCCCCGTCGGGGGAAACCCCGGGTCGAAAATACACCTAGAAGGGGGGGAAGATGGATTTCGGATGCCAGTAATCAATCATGGTATTCCAATGTACTTTTTAACGCTAGGTTTGTAGTCAAAATTTTTTTCCTTTCTAAAATTACCCCTTTTGGGCCAAAAAACCCTAGGGGGGGGGGGAAAAAACGAGTTTCACGGGAAAGAACGATGGTATTCTCGACGCAACGATGACCCGAATTTGTATCAAAAAATTTTTTAAACCCACTGAAACTACCTCTAGGGGCGGAAAAAAGAGGTTTGACGCCCAAAACGAAGGGGGGATTTTAGAACTTGTTAACTCTGGATCCAAATTTGTGATCTAAAACTTTTTACCCTATGAAATTCACCCTCTAAAACCAAAACTACCCCTGGGGGGGGGTAAAGTTCTTACCTTTATACTTTTTTATGGTTTTCTGCACTTTTTTTTTTGAATGTTTCGGCGCCCGGAACTTAATTTTCCACCACCTAGGGTTGTTTTGGTCCTTAAGGGTAATTTCAGTAGGGTAAAAATTTTTCGATCACGAATTCAATTCGGGTTGAAAAATCGAGAATACCACCGTTGCGATTTCCCCCCAAATTTTTTCCCCCCCTTCGGGGGTGTTTTGGCATTTAAAGGGGGGAAAAAAATTTCGATCACAAATTTAGGTCTGGGTTCACAAGAACATAAGAATACCATCGTTGAGATTCCGGCGCCACAACTACCGAGGGGGACTTTTTTTTCCTAGAGGGTGAATTTAGCAGGGGAAAAAGCTTTAAACCACTAATTGGCAGCGTTGAAAAGTACATTGAAATACCATGGTTGATCACTGATCCAGAAACCATCTTTTACCCCCCTTTTGGGAGTAAGGTTTTGGGCCCCGGGGGGAACCCCGGGTAGGGGTTTTTTAACCGGATTCAGATTCAGCGTCGAAAATACATGGGGATATCATGGTCCGACCCACGGATCTCGAATTTTTTTTTGTGGGGTTGGAACTGCCAATATTCTACCAAAAAATGTGTCATTTTGGAAAAATTATAGATTAGAAAGTCTTGGGGATCTTAAAAAAAATTTATACTTTTTTCAAGTTTCAAAATTTTTCCATTTGGCCTTTTTTCCAGAGACCCAAAAAATGTGTTTAAAAAGAATTTTCGTATTCCTTGAATAATTCCGAAAAATTTTTTATTAAATAATTTTATTTTTCCTGTACGTTTTATAAGTAAAATCCTTTTAAAGTTCGGAAGATTATGCCCGTTTGTGGGAATAAAAAAATGTTGCCCCTCATTTTGGGCAGTTTTCTGGGGCTTATCAAAAGAAAGATTTTGAGAAAATTTTTCCCCGGGTTTTTTTAAAAAATAAAAACCCAAAATCAAAAAAAAATTCAAAAGAGAAATGAGGGGCAAATTACTGAAGCATTTAAAAAAATTCCTTAAACGGTTGAACAAAACTGCTCAAAAAAAAAGATCAATTAATTTTTAGACCCATTTTCAAAGTGCTGAATTTTTTAAAAAAACTTTTGAATATCTAAAACAAATTTTAAAAACCCGCGTTTCTTCTACTTTAAGCTGTATTGCATTTATTTTTAGTAAGATGAATATTATCAATGTACAGGTAATCAATAGAGTGCTGAAAAAAACAAAATTCAATTGTGTCCTATTTCAGTGGTAACTTTTTTTGGGCGTTATAATAGGGTTTTAAAAGGGCATATCAATATCTCTAGACATTTATGCCAGTTTTTGAATTGGGACCCTGGCTTGCGATACACTTCAAACGTCAAATTTTGGGAATCAATTCTTTAAAAAACTATAAGAAAATGGATTGACGGGTTTCAACGAGGTTTCTATTCGAAAGCTCATTTATGTAGATTTCTTATGTCCCAAGCACTTTTCGATAGTTATAATTTTTTAATATACAGGGCCAAAAATAGAAAAAAAGTACTGATTTAAACCTAAAATAGGGTAAATTTTGAACGCCAAAGGACCTTGTGTGTTTTGTTTTAAAAATGGCCATTTTAAAATTTATGTCAATATCTCAAAACGATTTCTACCGTTAATCGATTTATGCTGTTTAAGTGCCTGTAAACTTATTCAGAAAAAATGCGTCGTTATTATGGCATTAGGTCTGAAGGTAAAAATTTCCAACAACGTCTTAAAGTTTTAAACATTTTTAAACATAAATTGGGGTATTTGGTGTTGTGCACCATGATAAAAGAGTGATGAAGTTTACAGGCACTTAAAACATAAATCGATTAACGGAGAAACGTTTCGAGATATTGATAAAATTTCAACTTGGCCATTTTTAAAACAAAACACACATAGGTCTCTTTGGCGTTCAATAATTTACCCTATATTTAGGATTTCTAAATCAGCTACTTTTTTGGTATTTGTTTCCTATCCAAAAATTATAACCATTAAAAAAGGCTTTAGGAAAAAAAATCTACATGAAATGACTTTCCAAATATGAAACCTCGTTAAATCCGTTAATCCTTTTTGGTTATGCAAAGAATTGATTCCCAAAAATTTGACGTTTAAAAAGTGTATCGTAAGCGAGGCCCTAATTAAAACGACATAAACGTCTAGAAATATTGATATGTTTAAACCCATATTATAACGACCAAAAAAACCCCCGATATGGGGACCACTCATTTTTTTTTTGACACTCAGATCCCCTGTACATCATGATAATATTCATCTTACTAAAACAAATGCAATCGCAAAGTAGAAGAAAGGTTTTTAAACTTTTTTTTAGATTTAAAAAAAGTTACGGGTTTGAAAATGGGTCAAAAAAATTGAATGATCTTTTTTGGGGCAGTTTATATGACAGTAAGAAATTTTGGGGTGGCACGTGATGCTTCGTCCCACTGTGCGACGGCTGACCAACTGTACTGTATTTTCCGAAACTTTTAATGACTATCGCGATAAACTACTTAAACAAAAATTTCATATTTAAATGCCCCTAAGGATTTTTTTATCAGCACATTTTTTTGGAAATTTTTGCAATTAATAATGAATGTAAACGGATTTTTAAATATGGAACAAACAGTGTACTATTTCGTTTTAAAAAAAAAAACTTAAATTTATTTTCAGAAAAAAATCAAGCAGATCTTAGATATTTTTTGATTTTATTTTTATAATTGTTTTTTAATGGGTATTTAGTGTTAGTCATTATGTAAATTTTTGGATCTTTTTGTTGTTAAATTATCAGGTTTTCTGATAATATAGTACCTTAAGAAAAAAAATTTTAAATTTTAAAAACAGATACTACCACCATACACAAACACCACAAAATAATTTAAAAAAATATTATAAAAGTTAAACATATCTTAAAACATTTTTATTTCAAAATCATTTTATATGAAAGGGTAACAAAAATTGTAACGGGGACTAATTTTTTTTTAATTGTTTAGCAGCCTTTTCAAAAAATTTACAAAATATATTTTTTTGACATTATAAAAGCCGTTCACAAATATAAAAAAATAATTGTAATTATTTAACCATCAAGGGTTTTAAATAAGGGCAATTAATGATAGACCTTTTAAAGGGGATCATAGCGAGCGGGCTGGCAAAGGGTTGAGATCATTAATCGCCAATTAATGTCCCAAATTAGTTCAAGATTTTTTTTAAAATACTTCCGTTGTAGACAGCCAGCTTGAAAGATGTTTTAATTATTGATATTCAAGTGATACAGGAGACTCAATGTTTGATTTGTGTATTTTTAGTTTTGTATAATACAATCAATTATTAGGGATTTAATTAAAAGCATGAATTTTAGGGTTTTTCAACTCAAAAAAAAACAAAGAATATTTTTATTGTTTTTTAATGTTTGATTATTTGTTTTTTAAAAAATACATAAAAACCAAAAGTTGTCGGCTGGTAAAGTAGGTCCAAAAAAGGGTGCTGGCGTGCAGAATTTCAATCCTTCTGGTCATCAAAACCCAAAAATTGAACAGATTTTAATCAGTGAAGATATAGCTATCTTGTACAAAATGACGGCCTTTTGAAAAAAACATTTTCGCGTTTTTTAAAGCAGTTCCTAATTTTTAAAAATAGAAAAAACAAAATTTTGACTTGAATCTTTTTGATGATATAGACGAAAAAAGAATTCTCAGAAAATTAAAAAAAAATGGAAATAGAACTTGAGGTATCATGCACGCCAGTTTAAAAAAAGATTTGAGAAAAACGCGTTTAAAGTTTTAGGTAGTCTAACAGAAGACAGAAAACTTACATTTTTTAAATAGCGATTCCGGCGGGTATGGGGCCTTTTTCCACCTAAATTGAATATTTAACGAATTTCTCCTCAAAAAGACGAGCACTTCTTCCTTTTTTGGAGCACGGAAACTCAGAACTTTGGGTTCTGCTTCATTGCGCCGCAAAAACCTTAGCTATAACTTTTAAAATAATTCAATTTTGGGAAAATTCTTTTAATGAGATATTCTTGAATATCTAAACTATAAAAATAAAAAAAAATATTTTTACTTTCTGCTTTGGGGGCTGTTGAGGTGATTTTGTATTTAATAATAGCCATAAAAAACAATGACTGAAAAAATATTTTACACTCGCCATATTTTACAAAGTAACAAGTAACAAAAAAAAATTTTTCCAGTTGGTGTAATCAGTGATTTTGCAAATTTTTGCAAAACGATTACCCTTATAATTAATGTAAAAATATTTGTTTTATAAAATAACAAAAGAAATATATAACACTTTTTTTAAAAATTTTTTTTTTTTTTTTAAAGGGGAAAAATTGTTTTACTTTTTTTAATAAAACATTTTTTTTTGGGTTTAAAATACAGCGTGTCCAAAAAAAGGAGGGGCCCGGGAAGAATCTCCCAAACGGTAAAAGATAGGTGGGTGGTTTAAATTTGGGAAAGTTTCGTATTGAGACTTAATAATATACCGTTTTAAAATTAAAGTTAATTTCGTACTTCAAAAAAAAGGCGAATAAACTGTAAATTTTGATTTTCGTTTTTTTTTTTTACAGTTTTTTTTAAAAGTTAAAAAATTTTAAAAAAATACATTCTCTTTGGGGTTCTTGCGCTTTATGTATTGGTGAATAATTTTTTTTTACAAGTTTCGTTTTCGTTAAACCAAATAAACCCTTTAATTTTTTAAATCCCTGGGTGTTTTTTTTAAATTTTTTTGGACCCTTATTTTTCCCAAATTTAAAAAAAATGTAAACATTAATATTTATTTAACGAATATGAAACGCAAATAAGAAATGATGTGCGTTCCTTGTCTAACTCATTGTTTTTTGGGAAAAATATGTTTATTTAACAGAAAAATATTGTTATACATCATTGTAATTGGGTTTAAAATTGCTTCAAAAATGCAATAAACAATCAAGGACCTATTTAAAAAATAATGTTAAAGATGGTTTAGGAAAAAGGGTGAAACGTAAAAAATTTTTTGACTTCACCAATTGAAAGCGCAAAAGTTCCAAAAAAATGTATTTTTAGTTTTTTTCTAATTTGTAATAAAACTCGTAAAAAAAATAAAAAAAAAAAAACGAAATATATTTTTTCGGCCATTTTTTTCTCTCGGAAGTACAAAATAAAACTTAAATTTTTAAAAAGGTATATTATTGAGCCCCCAATACGCAACTTTCCCAAATTTAAACTACCCACTTCTCTTACCGTTTGGGAGACCCCCATATCCCTCCTTACCTTAACACCCGTATTTGGGATAGGGAAATTTTAAATTTTTGTGTTTTAAAGAAAAAAAAAATTGTATTCTTGAAGATATTTTTTTTTTTTTTTTTTTTTTTAAAATGACGATTTATTTATTTGGTTTTAAAAATTTTTTAAAATGACTCCCGTATATTTTAACAGTTTAAGAACGGTCCACAAATTGCTTTTTTTTAAATGTATTACATTTTTTATTTTTTTAAGCCGTTTCTGAGATAAATATCATAATATGTTCTTTATTATTGTTTTGGGTAGAAACTAGACCATGAAAAAAAGGGAAAAATGTTTTAAAACAATTATAATTTGATTTTTGTATTTTATTAACAGTATATATCAAAATATAAAAAAAAAAAAAAAAAAAAAAAAAAAAATATATATATATATATATATATATATATATATATATATTTTATATATATATATATATATATATATATATATATATATATATATATATATATATATATATATATAAGTTTGTTAACATGAATAAAGGGTTTTGAATAATCCTACTTTAGAAGTAACTAATTTATCCTGTTGATGTTTACCCATTTGATCAGATTTTATTAAAAATTAAACAGGTTAAAATATCATATAACGGAAAAGGACAGGTAATTTGGTAAAAAATAGTTTTTATGTTGAATTTATATTTATGTAGGTTGTTTTGCGCTATTGCAGTTAATGAAATTAAAAAATACAAAAGTTAAATTAGGATTTTTTTAAAGAAAAAAAATGTTTACTTTTTCATGGCCTACTTTCTACCCAAAACACTAATAAAGAATATATGCAATTTACTCAAAAACGGCTTGAAAGAAATAAAAAGAGTGATATTTTTTTAAAGATATTTTTAATTATTCAAAAACTGTAAAAATTGGGGGGTGTCCTTTTAAAAAACTTGGGAAAAAAAAAAAATGCGTATCTTAAAAAAACTCAAAAGCATATCTGTAATCTGCATAAGAAATGGCTGTGAACATGCGCAGAATTACAAACATTCTATAAACAAAAAAATTATGAAAATTGAAAAAAATGCAGTAAACGACATAAGTGGAAATTTGGGTTTTTACCATTTTGGGTTAAATTTTTAGCTGGCAAATGGAGATGTAAAACATAGAGAAACATGAGTTTTCGATTAAAAGCGTCGAATTTGGCTCACCCCGTACAAAATATTTAGCAATTTTATTTCCTTTTAACCCAAACTAACCACAACTTTTTTTTGATAAAAGAACGTTTTGTTTAAAAAAAATTAAAATAATTTAATAACTGATAAAATTTTAAATTTAAAAAAATATTCTGTTTTGAATTTTAAAAAAATATTTTGCTCAAGGCTCATTTTAAGGGTTTTTGCCCTCGGTTTCTTTTGTTGAATTTCTATGCCTATCTAGGCCGGGAAAAAGTTGTGGACAAAAATCTTGTAAACTTTTTTGCATTTATTTTGCAATTTTTTTTTCGACTTAAGAAGTTGCCATTTAAAGAAAATTTTATTTTAAAAAAGGTTTTAATTTTTTTTGCAAAGAATGCAGTTTTGAGATAATTTAAATTTTTAAATCAAGAAAATTTTTCCCCGGGTTACTTGTGAATTTTTGCTTATTATTTTTTTTTCTTATAGTCAATGTCAACAGCCTATTAGGAGAATTTTAGGGGTGTTTTGGTTAAAATCATATTATTTAATTTATCTTAAAAAATTGCAAAAATGATTTTAAATTGGCTAAAACCCCAAATTTTTAATGTTGTAAAGTTTTTTCCCCTTAAAGTATTAAAATATAATTCTTATTATATTTTGAAAGGATACCTTGTTGAACCCTAAGGCAGGAAATTTATTCTTAAAAAAAAAAACGAATACCACTAAAAATATGTTAATTTGTATTTTATTTACAATGAAAAAAAAAACCTTTAGGGTATATAAGATAATCAATAAACTTTTATATTTTTAATTTTAAAGGTAACATATGTGGTGGATTTCCTGTTTTTTTTTTTTTAATATTGATTTATATATATTTTTAAATATTTCATGATTCTCCTGTATTTAAACAATTATTGATATAAAATGGGAAAAATTTTAGATATATTATAGGTTTTTTGTTTCTTTTTTTTTTTTTTGTTAATTGTAAAGGTTTTGGGATTTATTAACGGATAAATTTTATGATTACAATTGTCACAAAATTGTAATATGAAAATTACTCGAAAATAATTTTTTCCGTTAATAAAAGTTAAGTCTAAGTTAATTTTTTTAGTTTGTTTTTTTGAGTGCACTTTGGGTAGCCTTTTTTCATTTAAAAATAAAGTATTTTTTATAAACAGTGTATTATTCAAAATTTTTGGGGGAAAAGATTTTTTGTTATAATGTATTAGTGGTAGTCAGGTAGTCAAATCATGCCCTATTGTACCGGGTGTCCAAAAAAAAAGGACGCCGGCTGTATTTTAAAAAATGTTTATCCACGGGTTTGGGGGAAAAAATATTTTTGGAAGTGGTAAAGAGAAATTGAAAATTTTTTTCAAGTTTCTGAAATGGCCGTAGGGGGTAATCAACTTAAACTAAAAGTGATTTTCGAATTTTTTGCGTTAAACCCTCAAAAAATACCTGTTTTTTAAAGTCGAGGATTTTTAAACCTTTTTGTTTGAAAATTTTTTTCTGATTCCAAAAAAAAAAAATGGGGGAGGTATTTGGTTTTCTAAAAAACACTCGTATTTAAATGTGATTTTAAAAACTTAGGCTAATTCACAAGAGTTTTTTTGGGGCATAAATCTTATATTTAAGTTTTGTTAGTTTCACATGTCGCCGCTAGAGGGTTTTTTTCGATTTTCGACAGAAATAGTTAATTTTCTAAAAAAAACATTGGTTAATTTTTTCCGAAAAAAAAAGTTAAAAATGCCTAAACAAATGAAAAACCTTTCGTATTTTTCCTTACCCAAAATTTAAAAAAAAAATTTATAAAATCTCAAAACTATAAAACCTCGAAATTTTCAGAACATTTAATTAAGTTTTTTCGGAATGTAATTTAGGTTATATAATTTTTGCAAATGAATACTTTTCGAGTTATAAAAAAAATCGAATTCTAGGGGTATACCTTTAAAAAATCCTGAAAAATTGATTTATTGATTATAATTCGTAAAATTGCATTTTTCGAAAAGATTTTTATAACCAATTAAAATTTTATAAAATTTTTTTTCCATAAAATTTCTTTTGCTTTTAAGTTTTATTTAACATAAAATTTTTTGGCCTAAATCTTGGGAGAACAAGATATCAAGATATTTTTCGGAGTTTTTTCGGCGACATGAAAAACCAAAAAAATTTAAAAATATTAAAACATTTATAGCCCAAGAAAAGCTTTTTTTAACTACCCCAAGTTTTTAAAATGGGCCTTCCGTTTGAAGATACAGGGTGTTTTGTAGGGAAAACCCTTTTAAAATCCCTCCACCACTTTATTTTTCAGATACAGCAAAAATTTCAAAAAAAAAAAGGTTTAAATTATTCTCGACTTTAAAAAACAGGTTTTTTTTTTGTTAGGTTAATTTAGAAAAAGTCACAGAAACATCATTTTTTTAGATTAAAAATTGCAGTTACGCTCCCTAGAAACCATTTCAGAAACTTGAAAATAATTTTCCCCTGCTTTTTCCCTCTTGACCACTTTGATAAAACATTTTTTCCCCCAGCGCTGTGCGATAAACATTTTCTGAGATACACCCGGCGCCCTTTCTTTATTTGGACACCCTGTACAAAAAAAAATTTCCCCTGCTACCCAGTTTTGGGATTAGTTTTAATACAAATATGTGGGGGTATGTTAGAACCATCTATGCTACAGGGTGCGTTTCTCTAAAGTGGCTCATCAACTTTTTTTTTTCAAATCTAAAAACAAAATTGGAAAAAATATTAATGATTACCCGGGTCATTTCGCTATGTGTCTATATTCTTAAATCACATTATATAATATTATTTGACAGGTTAATTGTTTCAAATTGCGTGTAAATTAAAAAATTCAAGTGTTGGTGGGGGCGCTCCCCTTTTCCCCCCAGAACGGCTTTCATAAATTGGGGATCCTTCAAGGACAATTACACAAATTTTACACAAGTATTAAAGAAATGTAGAACACCCACAAAAAAATAATAATGTTTATTTAACAATAAAATTATGTGTCCTACAAGATGTTTCAAATGTCTTTATTATTTTGCCCAATGCATGTTTAAAAGGCCCTTTCTATATCTCGTATCTTGCGAAGACATAATACGGGGATGCGAAAAAGCCCGGGAATAAAATTAATATTTTTAACCAGTAATTTAAAAAAAAAACCCCTAAAACACGTCAATTGATTTATAATTGTACGTTTTTTAGCGATAGAATTAAATTTTTTTTTCAACCCCTTAGCTGCAACCCCCCCCAATTTTTTTCAAATGCAAACCTATTCTTTAAGGGCTAAAAAAACCCGAAAAAATGGAATCTGATCATACCCTTTTTTTTTTTTTCTTATGTGGTTACCAGGAAAAAGCCTTTTAAAAAAAAGTTGGGAAATACCTACTTAGTGCTACCTAGGGGGTGAATTAACGTAACAGATGCTGAAAATGCCCCCCCATTTGGGCGGGCCCCTAGGCGATGGAAAAAACCCGTCTACGGAATTCAAAATGGCCTCAGCCGGTATGTTATGTGTTTCCCACCTAATACCCCCAAAAAAATCTAATGGCGTTAAGTCTGGGGATCGTGGGGGCCCATTCAATTGTACCACGTCGTCCAATCCGCCCTAAAATATTTCATCGAGATATTCTCTGACGTTAATACAAAAAATGTGGGGGCGGCGCCCTGTTGAAACCAAAGTGTTTCAGGGGAAAAATTTTCGGGATCTGTTTCCCTTTGGGAAACATAACAGCTAAAGCAGGCACTAATTCAAAGCGAAAAAAGTCTAAGTAGCGTGCAGCTGAAAGGGTTTTCCCCAAAAAGTATGGCCCTAATATTCTGTTGATGATGCCTGCCCTTTACATTTACTTTCTGAGGACACTGCATGAGTTTCCGCATATCCAGTGTGATTTTTCCCCTGACTCCAGAACCGATAATTGTGCCTGTTAACTATTCCATTTAAATAAAAAGTAGCTTCGTCCGAAAAAGTATGTTCAGTGGGAAAACCCCTTATTCTCGTCAAATCGCCTCATTATTTCCTCACAAAATTTCACACGCCTGTCATAGTCATCTTCCAAGAATTTTTTGGGCAAGATATACCTTTATGGGTGGTATTTTTCCCGTTTTCAAAAAAACCCCCCAATCCCCTAAAATCTAGACGCAGGATTGTTTTTGGGGTAATCAAACCGTTGACAAATGTGGATCTTTTCCCGCAGAGATACGGCAATGTCCCAAATTTTTTATCTTTGTCTAAAAAATGTAGCCGGGCCCCTTCTGGGCAAGTCCTTCACTGTTAAAGTTCCAAATTTTTGGGAAGATCTTACTGCAGTAGCCTGGGAAATGTGATTTTCCGGGTATTTTTTCATTAAATAAAGTACATTCACTTTGACTCCATTCTATCCCCCCATCCCAACAATATCAAGAATTCGATACGCTGCCCCTCTGACAATACCATTTTGTTTGGAAAATTAAAAAAAACACTTTGAAGGTACACAATTAATAAACTAAACAAATTTCAATTTTACCCAGAAATGCCACAATTTTAAAAAAGTCAAAAAAAAAAAAATTTTATCAGGGCATTAAATTTGGCAAAAAAAATTTTAAAAACCTTTTTTTTTTTCCTTTTGAAGTACACTGCTCAACAATTGCTTGGGATTATAACTAATTTTATGTGTAATTTTTTTTTGAAAAAATAAATTCCAAAGAATGTTGATGCTAGATTACGTTCTCAGTTTTTTAAAATAATCAATAAAATTTGTTGTGCTGCCTGCCCAGGTTGGTCTGTTCTTTAAAAATTTTTAAACTTTTTTGGTACTGATGATCCTTAGCAATTGTTGAGCAGCGTACATCATCAATGCTGAATGCCACTTTATTTGTTTATTTGCAACGTTAATTCAGTCGTAGATAGCACTAAGTAGGTATTTCCCTAACTTTTTTTTTTTAAAAAAGATTTTTTTTCTCTTTTCCCTGGTAACCACATAAGTTTAAAAAAAAGAAAATTTATGGTCAGATTCCTTTTTTTACCAGTTTTAATGACCCCAAACATGACATGGTTTGCATTTAAAAAAAAAAAAAAGTTGGGGAGGGTTGCAGCAAAGGGGGTTAAAAAAAAAATCATTTTTTTGGGAAAAAAAATGCGTGCAATTTAAAATCAATTGACGTGTTTCAGCTTTTTTTCCTAAGCTACTGGTTAAAAAGATATTAATTTTTTTCCCGGACTTCTGCGCATCCCTGTATATATGCGCAAACTTTGATTATTCTGTGGCGCATGTTTTGCTCAGTTTTTGGGGGTTCCCGATAAACAAATTTTTTACATTATCCCCATGCGGAATACATTTTTAATGTGGTTCCAATCCAAAAAAAAATTTTTATAGAATAATAATCATAAACAAAAATAAACCAAATATCATAACATCACGTTTATGCATTTTGTTGAGTTGGCATTACTGAATTCACGTCAAAGTTCACGGAAAATTAAAACACGTTCTAATTCGCGAAGAAGTTCTCATTAATAAATTTGACATCAAAGTTTTGGTTTTACATTTGTCAAGTTACTTCAAAAAACGACTTTATGAATAAATTTGCGAAGAAATTGTTGGTTGGGAATACCCGCTTAATATATCGAGCAGTGATGCTTTTCTTTATTAGAAAAGTTAATGTACTTTCCCAAATTTATTTTTGTATTTTATTTATTTTTTTCATGAAATCAAAAACGATTTTTTTCCCTTAAACCCTTTTTCCAGGTTATGTTATCCTCCCAAAAATACCCCGTTGTGTTTATTGGTAAATTATTCGCAAGGTGTGAAGTAAAGGGGGGACAGCGAATCGATTGCAGCGCTCGCTGTGGGGGCAAATTTTTTAATTCAAATGTAAACTATTAGATGAAAATAATAAAAAAAGGTGCATATAATAGTTCTGGTGTTAAATGTCAGAATACTGGCAAAAATAGTTACTGCAAAATTTTTTACATTTCCAACTGCTAGTTGGAAATTTAAAAAAAAAAAGGGTTTAAAAAGGATAAATGCAGTTAAAAGAAAAAAGTAAGTAGCCGAATTTACGTTCGGGTTTCCGAGGTTAGGCGAACTTTCAAAAATTTACGTAACAAGAAAAAATTATCGTTTCTTGCCGTGTACCGTTTTTCCCCGCCTTGTCAGGTGATTTTTTTCTTTATTGGGTCAATTGCCGATTTTTTTTCTAAGGTTAATAATAAAAACTATTCATCAATTGAAGATAAAATTTTTATTAAAAAAAAAAAACCCTTTTTAAAATGTTACATTTTTTTAAAAATATTTTTTTATTTTTTTTACTGACACTTATAATTTTATTTAAATGTCATTTGCATTGATTACACCGAATAATCATATTCCCTAATAATAAGGTCCGAGTTCGTTTTTACAAAACTCCAAGAATTTTTTTTTTATTAAAAACACACTTTTTATACCTACTTACTCTTTTAAGCTTTAAAATTGTTTATTCACTATTGATATTTTACTTCACTTTACAGTGCTGAACAGGTTTATATTATTTATATATATATATATATATATATATATATATATATATATATATATATATATATATATATATATATATATATATAAAATTAAAGAAACATAAATAAATATTATAAGTAATCTTACACCTCTCACATGGCTTTGAAACATGATTTTAATCAGCCTTCAGATGTTGTCATCGCGCACGGTGCCAATAGTAATTTTTTTAACTTAAATATATCAAAAAATATCAAACACAAATATAGAAATATTACCAAAAATCATATAAAAAATTTGATTCATCGGTTTTTATTTGACCTCCGATCAGTGAAGTGCTCGCGATAAAAAAACTACATAGTTTTTTCCCGGGGAAAGGGGGCCCGAAGGAGCTGTATCAACGGCTTTTACCATCGGGGGTCAAGAAGAAACTCAAGCCAAACGATGGAGTCCTTCTGGGGCTAAGGCTGTGAACGATGATTCCTATATCTGTTTTTTTGGGGCCCCCCACGCACGGGGAAATTTTTTCCTAATGGCGGAAGATGGTTGCGCGCTCAGCAGGAAGGAGCAGTACTGACAGAAAAGGGTTTAAAGGCGGATACCAGTAAGCCTTCCGGGTTTTGGACGTCCTTTTTTTGTCCCTGCATCGATAAGAAAATATTTTAAAAAAATTTAAGTTTTTGAAAAGTTCTTTTTTTGGGGGGCTACGGGCCCCGACTATCCAAAGTTCCACTTAAAAAAAAGCCGGGGAAACCATTTGTAACAACTTTTTCGGGGAAAGGAGAGGGGTTAAACGTCCAGAGGAGAAAAAAAGTAAAAGAAAGAAAGAACTTGTTTAAAAAAATTTTTAAAAAAATTTCCCCAAAGGAACCTTTAAAATTTTCTAGGTAAAAAAAAGGTTTTTTTATCTTTTGCTTTTTTACGTTTTTTAAGTGTACGCCAGTGTAATTAATGCGAACGATTGTTGTTATAATAGCTAATTAATTATAACTACTAATATTTCGATGTTTATACTAAAAGGGGAGGTCCTTTAAACTTATGTAGTCGTTTTTTTGCTCCTCCCAATTGAAAATAGTTTCTTAACCCCATAATAGGATAATAAAGGGTGTTTCTCTTGTGCATTTTTTTTAAAGAAAAAAATCCCAATTTTCTAAAACCCTGAAACCCGCAGACGCTTTTCCCTCCCCCCTTTTAAATTAACAATGGCATATCAAAAGAAACGACCGGGGAATCCCCGTCGCCTAAAGCGGGTTTTCAGGGAGAACGACATGGGAAATTCCCCGGGTTGCAGGGTAAGGTGGCTTACAATTTATTTGTTTGCATTTTTTACGCAGTCCTGTTTTTTATCTTTGATTTTTACGTCAAAACCATCGAAAGTATTTTTTTAGAAAAAATTTAATTGGGACAAAATTGTTTTGATTTTTTTTATCAATAACAACATGATACGGGAAAATTGGGTAGTAGTGACATATTATATAGCGATAAAAAATATAATACTGACTCAAACGATTCTGAGGACTTAATAAGTAGTAGTGCCTTTTTCTTAAATTACGCTAGGCCAACATTTTTAAATTTATGTTACCTACTGTTTATTTATTGTTTTAATATTTTTAATTGGGTAATGTAAAAATTAAATTTAAATTTAATAAATGTATTAAACATTATATTGTTTTCTTTTTTAAAAATATTATTAAATACTTTGTGATTTCCCACTCTCCTCACAATATCTTTAAAGATTTTTTGTCTGGCAACACTACACACACTAGTCAAAATGAACCAGACCCCGGACGACAATGCAAGTGAACGCGACGGGCGTTGCAAACCCGTAAAAATAAAATTATAAAGAAGTATCTTTAAACATTCTAAAATACTAATTTTTTTTAAAAATTTTTTTTTTTCAAAGGGAAAATTTTTTTTAATTAAATTTTAATAAATTTGTTTTTAAAAAACATTTCTAAAATTCCCCTGATAAAATTTTACAAAATGACAATACGAAAATACCCTAACGAATCGAAAGGCGCCGTCGACCGTCGCTGTTTGGAAGTGGAATGGGGAAAATTGTTGTCGTTTTTTTTTTTTAATTTTGGGGTCATACCATATGTATTCTACTCTATTACATTAAAATTGGCTCCCAAAACCCTTGCCTTGCCAATCCTTCTCAAACCCATTTTGATTTACCTTTAAAAATAAAAAATATTTATCTGAAAAGGCAAAAAAACATAAAATGTATTAACTCGGGCGATAACTACGGTTTATTTATCAGCCTATCATAATCAGAATAATCGGGAAGGGGCCATTAATTAATTTATATAAGGGTCCCCCCGGGGGAAAAGGGGGGAAAAAAAACTACCCCTACCCTTTTCTGGGGGAAACCCCTTCTTACGTAATTTAAATTTTCAAGTCGAAATTTATTATTAAAAATCTAGTTCCATTTCGTATGCTGAATGGTTTTCTTCATTCTACAATGTGCACTTTAATTTTCATCCTTATTTTACAAATTTTCATTTGCTAAAAAAAAAAAAGTTTTTGTTTTACGTCAACTGGGGAATTTTAAAAAGTGTAACTGATCCCTTTCTAACAACTTTTTATTATTCAGAAAAACGAGATTGAATCTTACATAAGGAGGGGGAGGGGGTTGCGAGAAATTTTTATACCCTTTTTACAGGGAGGGGGGAAAGCCAATATTCGTCAAAATCATTTTTTTATATAATTAATGCATCTAACGTTTTGAAAGACCCCCCCCTTCCCCACATTCCCCAAGAAAACTTGAACGTTTCCCAAATTCAGAGTAAAAAAGAAAAGTGTTTTTTTTGTTTTTATAATTATCAGAGATAGTATGTACTTATGGGCTGACTGAAAATAAAAAAAATTTCCAACAAAATTTTTTATCAAAAATTGATTAAACGACTTTGTACTGAAAAGAATTTTCATGTAATATCGACGATTAAAAGACTGTTAGTCAGGGGCCCAAAACCCCAAACATCGCCGTCAGTGAAAATTTCTTGCATTGCTTGAAAGCCAAATCTTTTTTCCTATTAAAAAATTTTTCCAAAAAAATATAGATGTTATTGGGGTTCCCAAATACCCAAATTTTAAAAGGTTTTTGGACATTGGGATACATCTGTAAATAGTTATATAAAAAAATAACCCCATTTTTGGAGTTCTTTTTTTTACCATTCACGTAACAAAAAAAGCTTTATTTCTCTAAAATTTCTAAAAAACAACAATCCCAAAAAAAAAATAAAATTTAAAAACCTCAAATATAAAGATTGAGTCGCTCTAAAAGGTAGGCGACTGTCATGTAATTTAATTATATCCCAAATAAACAGGAGCAACATCTGAACCGCATCATCCTATATTAAGGTGTCCCATACCCCCAGATCTATTTTAAAACCGATCTGGGAAAATTTAATAATATAAGACTTCTGGTGCAACGAATATGAACAGAAAAGCTAAAGTGGCCCCTTAGTGCTCTTGGGATTTTGGGTTTTCCACAGTGGCGTATATGGGGTTTTCCAAAAATTTTTCTTACTAACAAAATGAGTCATTGGACCCACACCAAATATCATCACATGCTGTTGGCCTCAAGAAGAACAATTTAGTAAAAAAAAAAATTTGAAATTTGCGATAAAAGGTTTTTTTGGGGCCCCCAGAGAAAAAAACAATCTTTTTTTTGTACTTTTTTTTTTTTTAATTTATCAGATTTTTTCGGCCAGATTTTTCAATATTATCTTGTATTTTTAAAAACCATGGCCAGTTGTAATTTTTTCACTCAACAATTTTTTAGAAAAATTTTTTTGGTTTTTAATTTCAAAAAAAATGCAGATTTTTTTGCAAAATTTGGTTTGGATAAAATTTGATCAAATAAAAAAAAATAGAAATAAAAGGTTTTCCCTTTTTGATAGCCCGATTTTTCCCGGACCCCCCAAAAAACACATTTTTTTTTAAATTTCCCAAAACGAAAATTGTCCCCAAAAGTGCCCCCCTTGGGGCCCCAAAAATCATTTAGTATAAATTGGTGTGAGTTATGGGGTCTCATTTTTAGTTTCCCTTCAAAGATCCGCACTGGTTGTACAATAGATCTAAACTTTTGGGCCCAATTTTAGATCAGTGTTATATTTTAGCTAAATTACACTTACGCCCTTCAATAATATCAGATACTACCCAAGTCAACAAAAGTGGCATTTTCAAAAATTGACTAGTTTATATTTTTTTTTTTATTAATAAATAATTCTGGTAAAAGTGTGTTGTCTCACTTTATAGTTTTTTATAATATTACTTTTCGTTATTAAAGGGATTATAGTTTTTAACTTTTGGTTTAAAAACGTAAAATTTGTAGATTTAATTTTTTGGGTTTGGGGCAATCTAATAACACAGTTGAGTGAGATTGATTTTGGCAACCAAAATATAACAGCAAAAACCCCCACCTATCTTTTTAAAAAAGAGTCATGAAACATAAAAAAAAAAAAAATTTGTACAAAAGTTGAAAGCATGAAAGTACAAGGAAACCCTGGAAAACAAAAAAAAAAAGAGATAATTAGCCAAAACTTTTTAAAATACTGTACTTTGAACCTTTAAATAGTTTTTGTAGCTGATATGTAGTAATTTTTGGAGTTATTAATTTAGTAAAATAGCTCTGGGTTTTTCTTGGTCGTTAGCATATCCAGTTAGCTTTTCCCATTTTCAATATGAAAAAAAACCCCTTTAAAAAAATGGCCTTTTTTCCTTTTTAGTTTTTATTAAATTTAAATTTTATTCTTCAATTTGGGCTTTTTCAATTTCCTTTTAAATTGGGCAAAAGTGTGGAAAAGGTTGAACATTGCGCTGAACGCGCGATCTCTCTTTGGAAAAAAGTCGGGGAGTTAAAAAAAAAAGGAAGAATATAGAAATCAAGTTTTAGAATCCTAATCTAGCTGCCCAAAAAAGTCAAAAAATGGCAGTTTAATTATTGGAATCAAAATACGTGTTAACAAGAGATATAGAGCTCCCCAGAGCAGAGGAAGTGAGAGAGGGCGATGAAACTTTAAAAGGAGAGGGGGGTTTTATCTTTCCCTAAAAAGTGTTTTTAACAAGTGTGTAAGACTTTTTTTTCCCAACCCATGAGTCATGGCTTTCCCAGTAGTAGTAAGTGAATTTTTTTTATTATCCTTAAAATCATAATTTAAAACAAATACATGAGACAGCTTTAATTTATATCAAAATTTTTACCCAAATTTACATAAATTTTCCCTTTAAAACATATTTTTAGGGGGCTAAAAGCGCAATAGCTCCTTTTAAAAACATTTTCTGGGGAAATGTCCTCAAATGAGTTACAGTTGATTTCAAATCCATATGTAGCCTTACCTTAAAAAAAATCGGGGCTTTTTTTTTTCAAAACTTTTGTTTACCGTTCCTAATTGGAAAAAACCCAAACCCAAAAATATCCAGAAATAACCTTGTACTTACAAAAAAAATTTTCATAGATATTAAAGTGTGCGGGGTGAAGGCAACAATTTTTGGGCAGCCAGATTAGGATTCTGAAACACTGTCCCTTGGTGCTGTACATTTCCCCTAACTTGTCTTGACCCCCCCTACTAAGAGAAAAATCGCGCGTTCTGGGAATGTCCCGGGAAAAGTTTTTTTTACTTTTATAAACAAGTTGTAAAAGTAAAGTTTGAAGTTTGGGAATGATAAATCTAAAAGACAAATAGCATTTTTTTTTTTAGATTTTTTTTTACAGAAAACAAGGAAAAGCTAACTTCTGAACAGATCTTGATTTGAATTATATGCACCCTTTTTAAAAGATTGTAATTTATGGTTTTTTTTAAAATTTAAATTTTCCCAAAAAAGTTTCTGTTGTGCTAAGATGAAATAAATAGGATTAAAAAATTTAAAAATTTTAAATATTTTTTTTAACCTTTAAAAACAGTACTCAACTATATTTATTCAATGTAAAAAAATTTAAAAAAACATTTTTTTTAAAGCTTAAAGTCATTAACTAAAAATAAAAACTTAAGGTATTTTGATGAGAAACATTAACATTTGATTAGTTTACATAACCATAAAAATGTAGGGAAACGGTGAGAAATTATAGCAACTTTTTGAAAAACAGTTAGTTCTAAATATAATTGCCGCTTAACCCCCATTTTACTAACCGGGTATAAAAAAAAACCCGATCAAAAGATTCATGTTTAAAGATACTTAACCAGCAGACTTTTGGGCCCCAAAACATAAAAAAAAATTGATAATAAAAAAA
>JAHBCN010015600.1:0-20786 GCA_019359885.1 Listronotus oregonensis
TTTTAAACCCGGACTACAAATGAAGCCCGGCCCCCCCCCCGGATGCCCTCTAAACTGGGCCCCAAATCCGGGGAAACCCGCCGGATGGAACCCCCAAAAAGTACCCCCTATAATGCCAAAATTAAAGTCGTCAATTTAATCAACAATATTGGGCCCAAAAATTTTTCTAATCTGCGACACTGGTAAAAACAATTCCCCGGGGGGGGGCGTGTCAACATTCTCATATGATTATACTTTTCGTTTTTTGGGAAAATTGTCTTTTTGAAAAGAGATGCAAGAGCAATATTGGGAAGGGAGAAGTTCTTTTGACCTGTTGCCATATTTCTTAGTTTAAATAATATTATCATTTAACCGATGCCAAAATTAGATAGATATAATTAATATATTAATTAAATAATAATATATAAACGTAAATTTATTTTAAATAATATTATTTTAAAATCCTAAACAATTTTTTAGTAAAATTAGAAGTTACAGCAGCTACAGGTAATAATTTATATTAAACCGATGAAACTTAATAAATAAATTTGACAACCTCGATTATATTTTGTCTGCATTCCTTAAATATTTTTCGCAGCTTTACAGCCGGCAGACAAGCTATAGTAGGTACCAGTAAATTCGGTTTTCTTTTTGGCAATAGGTGTAAAAGATTAATTACATTTTAAAATAGTATTCAAGCATCTTCTTATTTTTATTACCTAGCCTGTTTACTGTATTTACGCACTGCAGTCGTCCTCTTAAGTCCGTTTATCTCAAAAACCGTCGACTATACGACTTTATACCAAAGGAACCTTTTTTACGTAAAAATGTTTAAAGAAACATAATTTATTTAAAAGATAGCGAAAATACACTCGGAGTAAAAAAATATGACCCTAACTAACTAACCACCCCTTTGTTTCCACGCCACTAGTTGCAATATGGGTCACCTGATATTTTTAAAAGGTGACTTTTAATTAGTCTAACTTATACGTAAAAGTTAATTCCTGTATTGTTAGTAGATCCTAATAAATCAAATAAAAATCACTTTTATGACACTATCTTTAAGGGCCTGTAGCTTCCTCTGGAAGCATTTCCGGACCTATGTTAATATGAACTTTTTTTTCATATCTTTTTATGTAGAATCGTACCTTGAAATTTTTTATCGTCATTTCCGGACACCCTGTATGTCGTAGCTTTTGTCATCCTGAGAAAAAGTCTCAATGGGTACAAAGCTCCATTATGCGTATTTGGCTCCTACGGAGCTCCAAAGCTCCCCCAAACGATCATTTCTTAGGGAAAGTGACCCCGGTTAAAATGGCTGAAACCGATATTGTTGTAGTTTTTCTCGTCCTAAGAAGAAGTCTCAATGGGCAGGGAGCTTCATTATGCGTATTTTGGCTCCTACGGAGCTTGAAAGCTCCACGGATCAATCATTTTTTATGGGAAGTGTCCCTCGGTGAAAATGGCTGAAGTCGATATATGTTTTCGCTTTTGTCATTCTAAGAAAAAGTCTTAATGGGCACGAAGTTTCATTTTTCGGAATTTGGCTCCTACGGAGCTCCAAAGCTCCACGGATCGATCATTATTGACAAATTCAATAGGTCATATTTTGACCTGAAAAACATAAAAAAAGGAATTGGTTTAACCAATTTCGATTGTTTATTGCTGTTTGACAGTTGACAGCTGCCAATTGTCAATTTGACCTAAAAAAAGCTACAACATATAGTGATTTTAGCTATTTTCACCGGGGTCACTTCCCAAACAAATTATCAATCTGTGGAGCTTTGGAGCTCCGTAGGAGCCAAAATATTTATAAGGGAGCTTCGTGCCCATTGAGACTTTTTCTCAGGATGACAAAGCCAAAACATTAATTAATTTTAGCCATTTTCACCGGAAACCACAGCCCAAAAGAAATTTGTGGTGTCCTTTATTATATTAATTTAGTTTTATACACAATATACAGGGTATAAAAAGTATTGTTTAAAAGAGCCAAAGTCAGATGGATCAGAAGTTAATTGTTTTCGAAATATTGCTTTTCAAAGCTTAAAAAATTTGGCACCTGCACCACGGTTGTTGTAAATTTAAAACATATCCGCATATTTTTCCCATAACAAACATAAATTTCGCGGCCGGTGAGCACAATATACAACTGACTACTCCACGCAGCTAACTCTGTTGCCAGTTTTTTTTAATATTTAACTGGGGGAAAAATAAGTATTTCTTTTATTTGTGGATTGAAACATTTAAAACCTAGTTTATTTTATTAGCAAATGGATCTACTGATAAGCGATAAGGACAAAAGTTTTTAATTTTTAAGCTTTTCAGAAAAAATTGCTACCAAAGTTTGTAACTTTGATATCCCTTAGACAAAAATCTGTTAAGTTTTGACACATATGTCATATAAACTTTTTGACTTGTTTTGAGCTCCACTATCGCCCATTACAATCGTGAGCATCGTACTTTTTACACCCTGTATATCTCCACCAAACTGAAGGCTTATTATGATTATAATTAACAAAAAACACCTTATTTAACGCAGCAATTTATAATTTTCCTAAAACACAGCCGAAAGCCCGAAATGCATTAGTTTTCACCTGTCGGTCTTCATTAATAATCTTGGCAAACTGGTTAATTCGTGCATTTCTAAATTATTCAGCGCGATCGGTTCTTCCTGGTCGGGTGTAAACAGAAACCGCTGTAAATCGGGAAAACGTGTTTCATAGTTTCAACGAGAACGTCGAACCGCTTTTGTCTAGTTTAACCATTCAGCTGCCCGAAAAATAATTTTCCTTTGGGATTTATTATACTGTGGTGTAATTAAGTTAAAAAGGTCCAAACATGGTAAAATTTAAATTCTGTTTAAAAGAACTGATGCTAGTTTTAATTAAAACAAATTAGTATGTTTAAAATCGCTTTTAATAAATCTTTACAGCTCAGAATAGCTCGTAATATACATATACAGATATTCAAGGCCGTTCTGACCCGGGGACGTTTTGGCATTGTCTTCTATGGCACGACGCAACCGTAAAAAAATACAGGGTATATGGAAACAACATCAGGAAACTTAAGGTACTGATTCTACATTGAAAAAAAAATGCTAGTAAGTTAATCTCCACCATTACCAAGATACAGGGATGTAAAATATCATTTTTTTTTTTTTGGCATATTTATTTTATTCTTAAACCGATTAAGTTGATATTTGGTATAACAACAAACCCTTGATAATGTTAATTTCCAGCAAGGCGACTTGATTGCGAGTAAAGCTAAATTACGTATGTAACTGATTTCAAATGCATAAAAACTTTGAAGTCGATTTTCTGGTACATTATTTTTCAAGTTTATAAGAACCTCTAACATGTTATACTCTGTTTGAAGATATCTGTTGAAATAAAAAAGTTATAAAGAAAATTAATGTTATGTTTCAGGTAAAGTGCCCTCTGGCGGAAAAAAAATAACCAATTTGTTCTTAGAATTGTAATGTCAACCAAACTTGTTTGTTATACCAAATATCAACTTAATTGGTTAAAGAATGAAATAAATATGCCAAAAAATTAAACAAAAAATTATATTTTACATCCCTGTATCTTGGTAATGGTGGAGATTTCGACATTTTCTCATATAACTTAATAGCATTTTTTTTTCAATGTAGAATCACTACTTCAAGTTTCCTGATGTTGTTTCCGGACACCCTGTATATGTCAAATCACAGAAGACAATGTTCCAATGATTTGCTCATAAAAGGGTGGACATTTCTTCCTGTCTTAGACAACAACTGATAAATTTGAAAACGTCTTAATGTAGTAGATTTTGTCACGAGCTGGAGGGACAATATTTCTTGTTTCCTGGCGTTATGGTGTCAATTTTGTTTGTTTCAGCTTGTAATATAGCAAAACCAAGTAAATATTGCTAGTGGTTAGTTCTGGTTAGTATTAATTTCGTAGAAAATACATATTCTGATTGAAATTAAGGCATTTCAAATACACTACGTGACATAAAAAATGTAACACCGAGTAGGAGTGTTGCAATTTACATACTTGTCGTTAAATAAATAATAAGTAATTAAAATTTGGACTCAAAATTTGGCAAAATAGCTCAAATATGCCACCTTAATGTTAATAATGTATCCCTGTTCGCTATACATTCGTTAAGTCGTTGCGGCATTAATTGGATTAGGTGATTGATATCTTCTTGGGGTATTGTATTCCAGAGTATCTGAATTTGGTTTAGTAGAGCCTCCAATGTTTATGAAATGTCAGGTAAATTTTGCAACCTTGTTCCCATTATATCTCCCTTTTCTATAGGGAAGAAGTCTGGAGATCAAGGAGGCCACTGAAGCAGATTTACACCGAACGCTTCTAAAAAGTCTAAACTAACGTGGATCTTGAAATGTTTTCAAAAAGGAAAGTAGATGGGGTTGCAAAACTTCGTGGATATAGCGCTGAGCAGTCATGTTACCTCGAATGAACACTAATCGTGACCTACTGCCGTAAGCAATGGCACCCAATACAATAACAACCACAGTGCGATAAATATGTCGTTTGATGGAAAATTGGACGTTTCGTCTTTCATCACGTCTTGTCCTTACTCTTGCACGGTTATCGTGTGTGCCCAAACAGAATCTAGACTCATCGTTAAACACGACTGAGTTCCATTTCATATTCCATTCAAGCCTTTTCGTACTCCATACCAATCGTTGCCGACGATGCTGTGGGGTCAGAGGTAGTAAAAGATGGGGACGGTATAAAAACAGTCCGCAAAACCTTATTCAGCGATAAACTGTCCTTATTGTGATTGCACTTCCAACAGCATGAAATCACTGGTTCGCAACTGTTGTGATAAATCGATCTCTCAGTGCTAGTTGTCTTAAATAACGGTCATGTCGTTCTGTAGCCTGTCTTTGGCGTCGAGTACTTCTAACTTGTCGATTTCGGACTTCTTGGAACCACGCTCGACAACATCTCAATACAGTAGCTTCGTTTTGATTCACCCGATTAGCGTTTTCTCTGGCGCATCTGCGAATTTTAGTCATGATAAATACAATGAAACAACAATAAAAAATCACTAAATATTAAGTAAACATGTTCATATTATTTGGATCCTAATATAAAATAAAAGTCTTTACAAAAAAAGTACGGCTCGAAATGCCTTCAAAATTTATCAGCGTATACTTCCATGATAGCAAATATGTTTACCAGTTTTTATCAAAATTTAAATTTGTTAAGTAAAACCATTTCAACTGGCTGTAGTTTTAAAAAATCATAGGTGTAAAAGCTGATTGCAATTTTGGCATTATTTAAAAAAACTCATTTCTTTAATTTTTTCACAACTCTTAGGTGGAAAAGATGTTAAAAAAACAAACTACACATCTTTGCTAAAAAACACCATTTTTAATCTATTTAAAATCGAGAAAAAAGACGCGACGATATTATTATTTCTACGACCTAATGATATCTATAAAATACTGATAATGGTTTATCGACACCGAAACGTATTCTCTAAACGACATTTTTTCTAAAAAATTGCATTTTTATATATTAGCATATTTATATTAATCTATATGTAACAACCGTATGATTATGCAACTAGCAAGTCATCATTTTATTAGTAGTATAATAACATAAATATTACTCATGTAAATAAAACATGCCACGGCAATGTCACCAGATAGGTTAGACCGTAGCAAGGTTAGACCGTAGGATTTGGTACAACATCACGAAATGACTTACACTAATTTGTATAAATTGTGCATTCTGAAAACCAGTTGTACAGTTGTTAAAACGTATTTTACTTAACCTAGGAAACTAGGAAATAAAAGGATTAGGAGAAAACCCCTCCTAATTCCTTACACCTATCTTTCTATCTAAGATAGCTTAATAAATTCAAAAATTGTGTATTTTAGCAAATAAAGTGTTGCTATCAATGAACAATTTTCATGTCGCGTGCTTGAAAA
Source organism: Listronotus oregonensis (assembly GCA_019359885.1). Classification (NCBI taxonomy): domain Eukaryota; kingdom Metazoa; phylum Arthropoda; class Insecta; order Coleoptera; family Curculionidae; genus Listronotus; species Listronotus oregonensis. The sequence continues at coordinate 5,930 of JAHBCN010015600.1, forward strand.
ACACCAATTTCACAACTTATTATGTAAATAGCCATTTCAATCACCCTTATTAATATGCCATTAAACTTACCCTTTTTGAATACCATTTAAAATTATTATTTCGAAACATAACATCAATGTTATTATAAACCATGCAAAAGCAAATTTTAAAACAATATGACCTATATTACCAACAAATTTGTTATTTGGGATTTATTTCGTATAATAGGGTCGGTATTGCTGTGTAATGGACGTCAATTTAAAATTATGCAGATGCCCATATAGTTCAGGCGGGATCTGTAAAAATATTTATTTTATACTGTACTGAAAACGCACTTTTAGATACTTGGTTTTAGTCCGGAAAATGAACATTACAGTATTGAGTCCAGTAAAACTTTTTTGCCAGACCCAATACTGTAAAAGTTAATATTAAGTCAAAGACTGACAACAACTTAATTTTTATTTAAATTCGTGCATATTAACTTTCAAGGTCGTAAAATTAAGCCAAAATTAAACCTTCGTTTACGACATCTACTTTATCTTTCTCATATTGTTCTATCGATTTTTCTGTACTAGCTGCCCTTCTTCTTTTTTTCTTTTTCTGCTTCTCTGGGAGCTGATTTACTACCAAAGGTAGCCTCTTGGGCTTTTTGTGCCTAATCTCCCATTATCTTTTTTACCAATGTTCTTGTTCTTTTTACAAGTCTATATAACCCCGAGACTGGTTGATTGATATGTTCCCGTGGGCTTATTTTCCTGATTTAACGGTTTACATTCGCACAGGATATAGTAGGCTTCTTCTTCTTCCTCGTCGCACATTCTGCAACTTGGGTCCCCATTATAAAAGCCTATCCTGTGGAGGTATCCTCTAAGGTTATTGTGCCCTGTTAGCAGCGCTACTGTTATGCGAAGTCTTTTTCTACTTTGTCTCAATAGTTCTTTCTTTGTTCTTTTGGACCGGTCTCTTATGAAGCTTTTTCCATGACTTATTATGCTGAGTATTTCCCATGTTTGTTTCGGATCCATTCCCTGGTTTGCCCTTATGCTATGGTTTTCGTCACTTCAAGGGCAGGTTCTGGTGTATGGTGTAGATGATTCCTGTGTCGCTAGCTCATCTGCGTCGTTGTCTTCTATTCCCATGTTACATTCTCTTAGGACTTCCAGTTCTTTTTGACATTCGCACGTCAACTTAAACGTAACCTTGGGGTTTACAAGTGCCCCTAGATCCGCTTGTTTTTATAAGCCCTCCGGTTATTTTCTTTTGCACAGTGCAGTAAAGCATCTATTTTCGTTTGAAATACAGAACTGTGTGTTCCTAGTGGAATGGAGAATTGTGAATTCCTCATTTCCAGCCCGCTCCAGTTTCCTGCTTGGCACACTGTCCCTCAATATCAAAAATGTCGAAGAAAAGTGTCGCCAAAAATTGATACTGGAATTAAATATTAGAACCTTTTCCCATTTTAAAACTATCAGAAAGTAAATTAAAATAGATCGTTTTTACCCCAAATTAAAATTTTTCACAAAAAAAATTAAAAATAAGTGTTTTTTTAACGTTTTACATTTCTTAATATGTATATACGCGCTTTATTTTACTTTGTCATATCATAATTTTCTTAAAAATTACTTTTACTTAATTGGAGGGGGGGCAGGGGTTGCAGTTTTAGTACACCTAAGCACAACAAAAAAAATGTAATTTGCTTTTATTTAGAAAATCGTTCTTTAGTTCTAAAACATAAATTAAATTTAAAACACCTAATGGGCACACTAGGCTGTGGAAAAAATCTGATAGTTTTGACAGGATTACAACGTTAACCTTAGACCTCAGTAACTCATTATTAAAGTTTATAAAATTATCATTTCTCGGCTCATTGAGCTTAGAACAAAGTGTGGCAAAGGTTATAAAAACGTTATGCGGTTTTGCCTGTTTTTAATAATGGATCACGAAAATAATAGAAAGAAAGTGTGCGCAACTTGTGGGGTCAAAATCAAACTGGGAAATTTAACGTTCAAAAAATTTATGGTAACAAAGAAACTAAGCAGTTTAATACGTACGTTTGCTAACAGTGAATTCGATTTAAATGATGAGAGATACCAACTTCGATTTGTCATACCTGTAGGGTCGCTTTGCAAGAAAATCGAAAGGTACTTTCAAGAGACCCCTTCCTTGACACCTAAATTCAAAAATATGAAGTTATTAAAAGAAACTCGAAACACTAATAAATTTTGTAACTGCATAATTTGTACTGTAGCTAGTCAAAAGTTTCATACAAAAATTATTACGGGAAGGGGTATTACTCGAGTAAATAAAAGCACAAAAACTAAAAACGTAAAAAAACTTGTATGTTCTAAGTGTTACCATGAAATCAAAAAGGGTGTTAGTCATAAATGCCTTTCGTCGATTACTTTACAAAATGTTTCCAGCCTGGTTCAAAAACTTCCACGAAACCTTCAAGAAAAAATTGCTAGCGCGCTACTACTAAAAAATCGTAACCCCGAAGAGAAGAAAACGATGCAAAATGTTTCAGTGAAATTAAAAACTTTTGGACGCCTTCCAGAATAATTGTGAATCCAATATATAATAAAAAAAGCCTATTTACTCATGACAAATTAAATCAGTATCAGTTAGCAACTTGTGCAACATCATACCAAATGGGAGTTGTTACAAATTTTATAGGAAGTTGCACTGGAAAGAAAGCAATTCCTTCTTATTACCGAGAATATGCAAGAGAAACAAGACAGTCTTTAGATTCTGTATATAAATAAACAACTAGTTATTTCGAAGTTTCTGGAAACAAAAATAAATTATTAAGACCAGTGGTTTATGCTGACGCTCAAGAATTTTTTAGAAACCGTAATAGAAAAAAAGAAACATAATCGGCACACCAGAAATTAAAGTAATGGCTGACGGTGGTCAGGGGTTTTTTAAAATCTGCTTATCGCTTTTTTAGGACAAAGAAAATCTAGACTTAAACAAAAACAGGAATTAAGAACTACCCTCGAACAGGGAGAAAAATTTTCCCAAAAATTCCAAATTAACAAGCATCAAAAAATATTAATACTATGTATTGTTCCAGAAATTAAAGAAAGTTATGACAATTTTGTTTGTTGAATAAAAAGAAGAATAGCCAAAGATTGCTTTAATGTAGTTAATTTTCCAATTTTTGAAGAACCCGAAGAAAGATACGTACTTGAAAAATGTATAGTTCCTGAGCTGCATATTTTTCAGGGTTTTGCCAACCATTTTTTTTTTAAAGCCCTTTCCCTCTTCTGGGAGAAAATGACGCACAAAAATTAGCCCAAAAAATTAAATCTTGTGACAAAAAACTACCAAGGTCAACTATTTGAAGGTAATGCCTGTAGACAGTTTTTACTAAATGCCGATAAACTATATGATTCTGATGTGTTAAAAAGTGTACACCCAATTCAAGTAACACCAACAAAAGCAACCCGATACAAAATTGTATCGGGTTGCTTTCATCAGAAGTTTTAGTTGACAAAGAGAAGTTACAAAAAAATCAAACATCTTTTAAAAGTATTTTAATCCACTGAAGTATCAGAAACTCTTAAGATACACATACTGTTAAATCATTTAATAGAATGCCTGGACTTTTTGCAAAATGACAAGGGTCTCGGCCTGTGGTCTGAACAATCAGTAGAGTCGATGCACAGAGAATTTTTACAATACTGGAAGAGATATAAAATTAATGACATTAGTAATGTTCGTTATGGAAATCAATTGTTAAAATGTGTTATTGAGTTTAGTTCAAGTAATTTGTGAATAAATTTTTATTGTTACTTTAATAAAATATTATCAGTGAATTTATTTAAAAAAGTTTGTAGTTATTTATAATTTTAGAATCCTGTCCCCTCTAAATTGAAATAAAAACATTTTTGTATTAAAAAAAAATGTAGGTAAAATATATTATTTACGATGTTTAAAATAAAAAAATTAATTCATAATTTTCCAGTTTTATAAGGAAAATGTTCAATTTTAAGTGAAAACGATCTAATTCAATTTACTTTTTGATAGTTTTAAAATGGGAAAAGGTTCCAATATTAAATTCCGGTAATAGTTTTGGCGACAATTTTCTTCGACTTTTTCGATATTGAGGGACAGTGTGTTGGATTTGGAACCATCCGTATACCAGATGATGTCTCCAACCGTGCTGGGGAGATCGGGTTGCTGCTACTCACTTTGATCTGGAATTCTTACCTCGAAGTTTTTGTTGAATAAGTATTGAGGAAACATCTGATCTGTTCTCTCGTCCAGGATATTGCCGCCAACCTAACTTTTGTTATATGTTGTTATGTCACAATCTAGCGTAGCCCCTTCTTGCCTCTGTCAATAGTATCTTTTTATTTTTTAGCAATATTTTATCAGAAATCAGATTTCCACCTTTATTTCGTCAGTTTAACATGTTTCCAAAACATGGAAAAATAAAAAAAATGACAAAACCTAAATTAACAAATTATGGTTCAAAATCCACTGTCCCCAATTTTTGAAGTAATTTTAATTTTTTTTTCCTGAATACAAAAGCCGCAAGTGTAACCAAATGTAAACAATTTTTTTCTCCATTTTTTGTCATTTATAGCTAATCAACAGCAACAACAATTATGTCTAAAAATTCTAACCAATCCAATTTTGCGTATAATTTAATTACGAAACTTTTTTATTCCATATTGTCTAAAAATTCTAACCAATCCAATTTTGCGTATAATTTAATTACGAAACTTTTTTATTCCATATTTTTTTTTCACAATCAAAATTTGTCAAGTTATAAACGAGAAAAGCACAAAAACTGCTGTTTTGCTGTGGTCGTTTTTTTTTTTAAGACAACCGTGTCTTATTAAAAAAACCTTATATTTACAATTTAATCCTTTTTTTAAGTAGGTTGTTTTAGTATTATAGTCAAACCATAAAAGAATCTTAAAAATTATATTAATATGTTATATTTTTATTAAAAAAAAATACGATTTTTAGTAAAGAAAATAATTAATAAACACCACCAGGAATATAGGTTTATTAAAAAAGAATATAGGTTTTATTCTAATAAATTTGTATATAAAAAATGCGAATTTTTTCTAGTTCTGAAAAATAACTATGAATAAATTTTTGTTAATCCTTAATTTAAAATAAAATAATTATCAAGAAAAAAAACTATTTGTAGTATTGATTTCCACTTTTTATTTTTCGATGTTAACACCTTAACATGTTTCACTAAACATTAGCTTCGTCGAAGGTTGGTATAAAACTACTGTTACAAAATATTTTATTCTAAATATAGGTAAACAGGTAGGCGGAACCTTATGAAGTTATTTATTATTATGGTCCTATTAATAAATACATTAAGGTAAAGGGGTTTGGGATTTTTAATTTAATATGTAAACATTCTTATTTTTCTATTAAGGGGTTTCGACTATTAATAATATTTTAAATAAATTTAAAATGGGGAAACACTAAAATCCGTTGACGTTTGTAAAATATTTGTATTTTTTTAACCCATTTTTTCGGACCGAAAAAATTTTAATTTTTGCCTTTTTTTTACTAATATTTTTAAAATTTTATTGAAATTATGTTTTTCTTTTAATTTCAATGAAAATTTTTTCATGTCCAAAAAAAGGTCAAACCAAATCCCAAAAAATTAAAAAACAAAATTTTTCTAAACGCCCGGTCTTGTCTTTTTCCCATTTATTTTAAAATATTTTTAGTTAAATTTTGTTTTAAAAAAAAATGAAAATTCCCCCCCCCTTTATTTTTAAAGGAAAATAAAATTATAAAGGTTCCCCCCTTTTTAAAAAAAATAAAAAATATTTTTTAACTTTTAAAACAAATTTTTAAAAAGTTAAGGGTTAAAATCAAAAAAAAAAAGTGGAAACTATATTTTTTTGATAATTAAAAAATTTATTGAACAGCCGACTTATAAAATTTTTAAAATATAATATATTGTTAAAAATTATAATTATCTAGAGATTATAGACTGATGGTGTTTATTTGGTATGTGCGTTTATAAAGAAATTTTTTTTTGGGATTATTTTGGTTTTTTCTTTAACTTGCTGGAGCGGAATATTTATTTATTTTTTTTTATTTTTAAAAGGAATATTAACATTTTTCTTTAATGTATATGATATCCGAGCAATTTAGAAATGAAGGAAACTTAAAATGACTTCTTAAAATTTTGGTGTAATACGAAAAAATTTCAAAATTTTTTTTAAATTTCCTTTAAAAAAAGAAAAATAAGGTGCTTTAAAAGGGTTATTTAATGTTATTTTGTATTATTCTGAACCTAAGAAAAAATTATTATCCAAGACAAATTGGGGGGGGGGGCGAATAGCATTTTATCTCATTCGGTTTATTACCAAAAAAAAGGGCAGCCCTTTTAGTATAATAAAAAAATTAAAGTTGAAGATTCTAACTTATCTTAATATTATTCTAAACGCGATATCTGCCCTCTTAATATGTCCATTCCAAAACAAATCCCGTCTGGACTAATAATGGAAAAAATATGTCAGTTTGGTTCAAATATGGCTAAAAACAATATTCCAAGCGGATCCTTTTATTTTTAAAAGTAATGAACCTTTTTATGCCCGGATAGTATATTTTGCATATAGATTGTCTATTATAATTTGTAATAGAGCAGAATCGTTTTCATTGCTTTTTCTGAAATTTTCTCAGAATCTAAATTGTTAAAAAATGTTGGGATATAGGACCATTTTATTTTCGGTAAATTTATAACCAGGTCATTTGCAATATGTTTCAAAGGCTAGTGTCAAAAGTACAAAATGCATATGCATATTTAAAAATCTTATAATAATTTTTAAATGCTAAAAAGACTAAAAAAATATTTTTCTTTTTTGCAATCTATAATCTGACATACTTATCTCACATACGTGATTGCAAACTAAACTTATTATTTAATAAATAAATTGACTGAATCAGTGTGATTAGCTTAACCGCTGACACAACAAAACAATTTCATTAAAATCATGGTGAAAAAATTATATGTTATCATGGATAAATAAAAATACGAATAGGACGCAAACCGGGTAAAAAAGGTTGACCTCCATACGAACATGGCCCTAGCAAAGTGTGATCTACTAATGTAAGTAAAAATTTGTATTTTTACGAAATTTTAAAGTTTTTATTTTGTCACCTAGTTTTAAAACTTTTTATTTTAATATGGGCATTTATATTCTTGGCATTAAAACGTATATTCTACTTTTAAAAAAACTTTAATTAAAGTTTTTAGTAGGTATTAAAACCCAAAAATCCAAAACTTTTCATCATTTATAAAAACATCTCCAGTAAACCCCTTTCGTCCGGGGTTTTATACGCAAAACCGTACCCAAATTAAAAATTCCCTACAATTTCCAAATTTTTTAAGAAGATCCTTCCCCTCCGTGGACTATTAAAAAACCCCTTGTATTACCAGATTAGGCAATACAATAAAACGACACCCCCCAATCTTGTTAAGGCCAATTTTTCCCCCCTATTAAATAATCTGCCCGAGGGAATCTTTTTACAGATGCATCTAAGTCGTCACGGTACCCGCGCTGCCGTAGTTACCCCAAACGTACCCCTTTCTTTTTTTTGACATGTATACAAGCATTTTAAAAGCGGAAATGAACCTTTTTTCCCAACCCTAATTTTGCCGACAAACGAAAAAAGTTTACTGCAATAATCTCGGACTCTTAGCTCTATAACCGCAATCCAAAATGCATTCCCCCCTCTGATACAAAAAATATATATTCTTTCAAAGATACCGGGAAATAAAGAAGTGGCTTTTATATGGGGTTTCCCTCACTTAGGAATAGACGGCAACGAACAGGCGGATAAAGCAGCTCGGCATCCAAAGAAACACTGACTCCATAATGTCCCCAAAACAAGGGAAAGGGCTTCAAAGCATCAAACATGAAATATATCGCCTGTGGCAAGGGAGGGGTTCCCCACGTCGTTGCTACGGGGAAAGTAAGACCAGTGTAAAACCCGGCATGTAACCCATCCAACCGAAAGGACCAAATAACTATAAACCGCCTCCGAAGGAAAACAAAACTCCACAGTTACCTCATATCGAAAAAAACCAGCCTATGTGTTGGGGTTTCAAAACCCCAATGTTAAAAATATTTTTGTGGAGTGCCCAAAAATTTAAAACTAGACTTTATGACTTTAAAAACTCCTTCGGATATTCTTAATAACAATTTAAAAACCTATAAACTTCTAAAGATTGTGATTTATAAAGTCAAATTTTAAAAAAATGTTATAATACAGTTTACTAAAATGCAAATAATCTAATGTACTGTCTACTACAAATAACCCTTCGCGGTTGAACACTTCCTAATTTAAAAAAAAAAAAAAAAAATAGGTATTAAAACTGGACTTTAAAAATTTAAGACCAAAAAGTTTTCAAAACGACAAGCAAGCATAAAAAGGAAACCCATTTTAAAACTATTTTAAAGGCCCCAAGAATGTGTTGAATCCTAAATAAAGAATGCTTTTTTGCTCGAATGGCAGAAAAATTCACTGGGCCATTGTCAAAAGTATCAGTCAAAAGTTTGGTACTAGTTTTTTCCATCCTTAACCTTTGAGGACAAAATTAGTTTTTCTTTTAAAGAAAAGGAGTACACTTAAAACGACCTTTTTTGACATCACGTCTGTCATGGAAAATAAAAAAAGAAAATGAACACCTCGTTTATTATATTTCACGTATTTACTGTATCATTTACAGCCTAAAAGTTTTAAATATTCCATATATTTTATTTTGGGAGCAACATTTAATAAAGTACTGACGACATGAACTTTTCGATATTTTCAAAGTTTGACCCTGTTTCTGACTTTTCGAATCCATCTTTTATTTTTCATGAAGCAAAAAGTGTTGAAGCATCTTTCACAAAACAAAACTCGCTCTATTCATTGTGTGATAGCGCAGCTGGTGGCGGCAAAGAAACTTTATTCAAAAGGTATTCGGAAAAGTTTAAAAGTTTGAGCCGGATTAAAATAAATATAATATATATATATATATATATATATATATATATATATATATATATATATATATATATATATATATATATATAAAATATATATTGTCCCAAATTGGGGGGGAATGTATGGGTTTGGGGAAACCCAAAGATAGAAAAAAAATCGGTTAAATGGGAAAGTTTTGGACAATTATTTAAAAAAAGCTAATCCCGTTGTTTACATGGTTTTTATCATTGGGGGTTTTTTTGAGTTTAAAAAAACCTGAAACATGCATTTTCGAAAATCATTTTTTTTTTAAAAAATGAAAATTTTTAAATCTTAAAAACTTCTTCAAAAAAATTTTTTTTTTGTGAATATGACCGAGTAGTCAATTTTATTTTCACGTTTCGGGTTTTTTTAGAATCATCATCAACTTTATTTTCATATGGCCGCCATTTGGATTTTACGCAGTCAAATAGTGTTTTTTATTTATTTAACAATGTATAACATGTTATAATTTATAGTTTATAACCTCATTTATTTAAAAAAAAAAAAATATTTTCTCAGTTGGCCTTGATTCTGGCGAACGTTTTTTTTTTAAACAATAAAATATTGAATTGGCAAAATAGATAAGCTGAACAAAATTTTACAGAATGGGTTTGGCGAACATAGCTATAACGTTAATACCGTGTTCAACAAAACTACACGTAACAAGTTAATTGAAACAAGTGACAACAAAAACAATGGTGGGTAAATAATTTTTCCCACTAAAAAGAAGATGAAAAAACCGCCCAAAATTCAAAATGTTGCCCCCTTTTTTCCATATTTAAAGATTTTTTTTTAAATAGCCCCTTTCTACCCCATGAATGGGTTTCTTTGGTATGTGGAATTTCTATCAACATCCCGGGTGAAGATTTGGGTTTTCTTTAATATGTTGGTTCTCGTTTGATTTTCTTAACGTACTTCTTAGGTCTGGTTTTTTTTAAAAAAAACCGAAACAAATTTGTAACCAGTTTTCGAAATATTTAGTTTAGGGGGCCCCAGGAAAATTGGAAATCGTTTTAGCTATATTCCCTTCTATAACAAATACCTTGCAAAATTCAACTTTTTTTTAAATAATAATTAACCATTTTACAAAGTTAAAAAAATTATAAGTTCCCGGCTAACTTGATTACCTAATGACATTCCCGGAATCAAGGCCAACGAGAAAATATTTTTTTTTTGAAGTGGTGGTTATAAATCCCCAAAATATAACATGTTTACATTGTTGAAATAAGAATAAAAAGCACTATTTGGCTGGGAAAAAATCCAATGGGCGCCCTTTGGTTGATGATTCATCAACTTTACTTTTTTATATGGGATTCTTTTTTGGGGTTCACTATTAACTTATACTATGTTCACGAAACCCATTTCAATATATCTGTTTAGCTTATCTATTTTGCCAATTACTAATATTTTATTTTTTAAAAAAAAAATTTCGTTCCCGGGGGTCGGAATGAGAAAATATTTGTTTTTTTTTAAATAAATGAGGTTATAAACTCTTAAATTATAACATTTTACATTGTTGAAATCGAATAAAAAGCATATTTTGGGTAAAAATCCAATATGGCGTCCATATGAAAAAAAAATGATGATTCTAAAAACCCAAAATAAAAAAAAAAAATTGCCTGGTCATATTCTAAAAAAAAGTTGCTTTGAAGAAGTTTTACAGATTTGAAAAATTTTCCTTATAAAAAAAATATATTTTTTAAAAAGCATGTTTCAGGTTTTTAAAACTCAAAAACCGGAATAGTTAAAACCATGTAGTAAACGGGATAAGCTTAATTGTAAAAACTTTCCCCATTTAACCGATTTTCTATCTATTGGTTTCCAAGATCCCCATTCCCCACCAATTTGGGACACACTGTATATATATATATATATATATATATATATATATATATATATATATATATATATATATATATATATATATATATATATATATATATATATATATATATAATATATATATCTATATATTATATATACATATATACATGTATGACAATATCAAAACATAAAAATTCTAACCTCAACAAAAATTCATATAATATCTATAAATATGGCAATTTTGGTATCCTAATTTTAATATTAAATGCCTACAAAGGGTAAAATAAGATAGAAGGGTATAAGGAATAAGTAATTAGGTAATTTTTACAAAGTTTTAAAACATTAGTTAGAGCTAAACACAGTATTTCAATGAAAACACTATTTTTAGTATCGGGTCAAAGGTATAATCCAATTCATTAAACACAAGTAAGCTTAAAGTACACAAAATTATATTTAAATATAATGTTAGAACCCAACGCATATTTTTATTATAAATAAATTAAAGTTATACAGAGTATTCGAGAATAAAAATCCAAAATTAAGGAAATATTTAATGTAAATAAAAACCTATGTTAAAAATATTTGGGTTAGACTAAAATTAAGACCTATACATAAAATTGCAGTGTTTAAACACTTGGTCAAAAGTGCTTAACAAAAAGTGAAAAAGTGTGCAATGTACAAGCCTATATACTAAAATATTTAAGTGACCAAAAGTGTAGAACTATGAAAAACTAGTGTGAAACCTTTAATAAAGATCAGACTTTATTATTTTATTAAAAAACTAACAAAGAGACAATAAGTAATGTTATAATTTAATAAAAACCATAATTTCATGTATTTCGACGTCGAAATGGGAATTTTATTTTTATTATTTTCTAACATTTTTACAAAAAAAATAAAGTAATCTGATAATGATTTTATTCCTCAATGGTTAAATTAAATTAAATGCTAAAAATTAGTAATATCGATATCTATATTACTATTTCTAAAACAACTTTTGATCTAGATATCATTTACATTAAGAGCCATTATAATCCAGTTCCGACTTGGTAATAAAACATTTATTTCAGGACTCTTTATTGATTTTAACATTAAAATACTTTTATTATCGTAACGTCTGAAAAAGATGATAAATTTTATATTTATTTAAATTACTATAAAGATGGGAGATCCTAAAGCACTGCTATCGAATATACCGGGATCAAAATTATATTAAACCAAACATAATGTTAAATTTACAATTTAATATTTTTTTTTGTTTTTTAAAAATTGTTTTTTTTTTTAATTAAAAAAGAAGAGAAAAATTTATTTAAAAAAAAATTTTAAACTTTTATACGTAATTAAAATTACTTACAAGTAATTTGTACACTGTGGCTCCACTTTATTTCCACCCAAAGAGTTAAATTACAACCAATAATACCGGAAGCGTATTTATATTTTTTCCCATGGTACAATGCAACATTAAAAAAATGAATGTCTAATTACGGAAAACAATGTCCCAACAATTTGGTAATAATACACTCGACATTTTCTCCTGCATTAGGACAACACATGCTGAAAGTTGGATGGTTGGGTGTAGTTGCGAGAAATTTCCCCATTACGACGAAATATCAACTATTAAAATTAAATTTAAGCGTCTATTTTCTTAATTTTTTATTTTATTTTAAAACATAAAAAACCAGTTGGAAAGATTTTGAGCTAGTTGTATTTTTATTTACGTTGACATATTTTTTTGGTTAGTTCTGGTTAGTTTTACTTCTAGTTCTGTTAGTAGTAACCAGAACTTACCAAAAAAAGAGGTGTTATGTTAAAGTAAATTAAAATACAGCAACCTGATCTCTCCGGCACGGTTGAAGATATCATTTGGTTCCAAAACCGAGCAGGGAACTGAAACAGGCGTGTAAAGTAAAATGAGAGGCTCACAATTTTTTATGGAAAATAAATTTTATCCAATTGTTGAAACTTGAAGTGATTTTAGTTCAATGTCTGCAAACCTCCTCTCATCATAGTGTCACTGGCGATTTGGGGACTTTTGAGGGTGATTTTGGGGGGGTTGGAGTCGTTTTCGGGTTTTGTGCCCTGGAAGACCTTTGATCAGCGTGTTTAGAACTATCACTATGCAAAGTTTAAAAACAGTTGAATAAAATTTATTTTTCATAAAAAAATTGCAAGATCCTTTAAAGTGCGTTTATCTCGAGAACGGCTGCTCCTAGAGACTTAAATAAAGTATACATTTTTGATGCAGATGGATTTATAGTAACTTGTTTTTTAATAAACAGGTCAATATTCTAAGCCTAAAAAAAGTTACGACATTTAAAACAAGTGAGGTAGCCGTAGCGACGCCCTCTAGTAGCAAAATCAAAAGCGTGGACGAATTTAAATTTCTCGCCTCAAAAAACCCCCAGATCCCAAATTTTGTACCGCTAGGTCATTTGGTTAAAGAATTATTAAGAAAAAACGAAAGCAAAAATAAAAGTTTAACACCCTGTATCTTTGTTATAATTAACTTTCGGATAAGGCAAGTTTACGTAAATTGCATTATTTGGACCTAAGGAATCTGCTGTTGCCCTGTGTCCCATTACTTTTGGGACACCCTGTATAATAAGGATTCATACAGACATACACTTTAAATTAAGTCACAAATTAAGAGCTGTATAAAAATAATTTTAATTAAATAGGCAATATATTTTACTCAAATTATGTTTTTTTTTAATTTCCTGTATTAAATAAAAATTCTTGTGCTGATGGATAACGATGTCATTCGGCATTTCAAACTTGGGTGTTGGGCGTCTGGGTAGTGACTTACCTCTTCGCTAAAGTACAGTGGTTCTGGTTCTTTTTACTGGTATAACATTTGTGTCAAATAAAAACATGATTATAGTCATACATATAAAAGGAAGCAATTATTACCAGTGTGCCTTAACATTTACCTGGTAACACACAAAAGAGCTCTCGTATAGCCATTAAAAATTAAGCTATGCATAGTACATAAGAGACAATAAATCCTTGGATACTTCAAGTGAAAAATGTGCACCATTTGTTAGCCGCTTTTTATGCATTTTCAGTAAAAATCCCACGTGGATAAATGTTTCTATTTAATACGTTTTCCTTATTCAGAAACCAACTCATGAACCGCATATACTTTAAGGTGAAGCCTGGCAAGTTCGTAAAATATAATAGTTTTGGGATAATATTTTGTCCATTTCCGAATGCGTATTAGCATTGTCTTTTATGGCACGACGCAACCTTAGAAATGTATGTCAAATCACGGAAAACAATGTCCTAACAATTTGCTTATAAAAGATTCTCATCTTTCTTTTTTTGTCATCGTGTCAATGTTGTATATTTCGGTTTGCATTTTGCACCACCATCTACCCTTTACTCGTGGTTAGTTCTGGTAAGTAGTAACCACTACTAACTAAAACTAATGGAACTAGAACCGAGAACTAGTTCTGGTTAGTAGTAACCAGAACTAACCAAAAAGAAAAGGCACTTACCGGGCAACGTAAATACAAATACACCTAATGAAAAATCTTAATAACTGTTTTTTTTTTTAAATAAAAATATACCAATAAATTAAGGAAACAGAAAATTTAAATTTGATGTTTATTTATATAGAATATTACCCCTTATAATGGAAAAATTTCTCTTTACAAAAACCACTGCATTCAGCACAGCACGTGGTATCCTAACGCAGGAAAAAATGTTGACTTTTTTCTGGGCAAATAAAACATGTTATATTGTTTTAATTAAAAAAAAATCTGACATTATTTGTTCAATTCCGTCCGGTAGCGTAGTGGCAGAGCCCGTTCGCCGCGCCGGCGTCGGGTTGAATCCCGCCCCGCCGGGGAGCATATTTAGGTAGTATTATTTAAAATAAGTCCGTGGTGGCCCTACCGCGTTGTCTAAAAGGTGGTAAATGCAATATTTGTGTTTCAGTGCTTGGGCAGCGTTGACGGAACTGGGGCAAAAAAGATGGGTTAAACATCGGAAAACCCGACACTCACGGTACTCTGGTATTAGGGTATATATGTATATGTATATGTCTAG
>JAHBCN010015601.1:0-20772 GCA_019359885.1 Listronotus oregonensis
TAATTAAAAAATGTTTTTATATAATAGTTTCTTTTTTTTTTGTCGAATCACACATTTCAGGTTTTATTAAAGCGTGTAATTTTTGGGGATAATAAAAAAAAAAATTATGCGCAAAGACGGAGAATAAAATCAGTTTATTTTTACTTATTAAAATGTGTTGTTTTTATTTTCAGTTCTGTTCAGTTGTTTCCATTATTGTGGGGAAAAACGTCCAGGACACTACAGGTAAGATTATTTCGTCTTTGTCTCTTTGGGGAGTTTTACCTTTATCGTTAACCATATGACCTGAGAAAAAATTTGCCTGGGCCCCGGGTAGCAGGGACGTGGGATTGAGATTTTTTACATTGTCGCATAAATCGTAAAAAAGGTAAATAAGAAGTATCCCCCCAAAGACCCTTATTATAGGTTATATAAGTTTTATAGTCAATCCTCAAGCCCGGGGGCTTCCCCTATGTTTGACTAGTCATTCCTCAGGTCTGACTTGAAGTCTTAGTCAAACAAATAAGGTTTTTTAGCCTTTGACTAAAGAATTTTCGTTAAACCGGGGAGAATCAATTTTTTGGTGGGGGAAAACGAAAAAACTCAATTTAATGAAATCGGAGTTTGACCAGTCAAACTTCAATTAGGTTTTAAAAAAAGTCCCCAGTTTGTTAAATTAGATGAAAAAAAACGGAATTTTTTTAAATTTTAATTTTGTTTATTGTTGTCGTATTGTCATATTAAAATTTAAAAAAAAATAGTCTTTATTCAGAAGGGGGCATTATGACATTTAGAATTGCACAATACGTCAGATCTCTTACATTTACAACTATAAACCTTAGTTAAACAACAAGTATAAACTTATTTAAACGTGTTACAAGTACAGTCGATGTTTCCGGCCCGAAACAGATTATTTTACTTTCGACGTTTGACTAAAAAGTTATGAACTTTTAGGTTTGACTAAAAATATTTTAGTCAAAAAAATTTTCAAATTTTTTTGGGGGGTTCCCCTGGGTTTTTGGTCAAACCTAGGATAAACCAGTCATTCCGCAAAAGAGACTGCCTATGCCCTTTTGGGGCTTTTGAATACGGATTACAAAAATAAAGTTCTTTAACTTTATTTCAAAAAATTTTAAATTTTTTTGGGTGTGTTTTGCTTCCCCCTATTGAAATGATCACTTGACATGTTTTTTTTTTCAAGTTGGGGTTTATTTTTTTTAAAAACCTAATTACATAATTAATATTAATATGTAAATATTTGTTGATTGTTATGCGGGGTTTTTTTTTATACAATTACAGTTGTGGACAAAAAAATAGCAGTGGTTAAAAAAATTAACGTAATCTATTGAAACTGATAAGAAATTCCCTTCTGGTTAAAAATAAATGTATACTTTATTTGCTTATCATGTTTACTTAGCCCCCCCATTAAAAGACAAAATTAAAAAAAAATAAAAAAAATATTTTACTTTTTTGAAAAAAAAGCCTTAAAGTCGGTCAAAATAATAGCAGTATTCGTTCAGTTTTAAAGGGGGTTTTCCCTTTTTTCAAAAGATTTTTCCTTTTAAAAGATCATTTAGAATAATTTCCAGTATTTTTTTTTAAATTTTATTTGTAATTTACAGTAATAAATAAATTTTTGGGGATTACCAACAAGGGGGAAGGAAAAACACTGTACTTCTGAAAAACGAAAGTTAATAAAAAATTGCAGAGAAAAGGGGGAAAACATATTCGCAGATTGAAAATATTAGGGGTGCTCAGCTAAGATGGTAGAAACGCTTTAAAGTGGCAGCCAGTGCCTGAAACACGCAGCCGTAAGCGCAAAAGAGGATAAGCTTTTAATCCAAACAGCAAAGATGGACCCGTTTGATTCATCTGCACAGCTTAAGAGAGGTAGGACTGGTTTTTACTAATAGAAAAAAGAAGAGAAAAGATCAAAACCTGAAAGCCAGAAGCCCAAGGAAAGTACCTTTATTAAGTAAGAAACAGCGAAAAAAAATGATTAGAGTTTGCAAAAAAACCCCCAAAAAGGCATTTGACTAAATGGCGCAAAATATTATGGTCTGACGAATGCAAAATCGTTTTATTTGGCAATACAGGACGCAGAATAAGCCCCTTTAGGTACTGCATTTCACCTTAAAAATACCGTCAAAATTTTAAAAACATGGAGGGTCCAAAATTATGGTATGGGCAATTTTTTTATATTATGGTGTAGGACCTGTATTTTGGAAAAAAGACATAAGTATAGTACCTATGTAGATATTTAAGGGGATATTATGCTCCTTTTTTGCAGAGGAGGAGATGCCACTTAAATGGGTTTTTATGCAGGATAATGACCCAAAACATACTAGTCATTATGCAAAAAATTTATGCAAGATGAGAAAATTAATGTCCCAGACTGGCCTGCACAAAGCCCGGATTTTAACCCCAAAAAGAATTTATGGGGTGATATTAAAGATGCTGTAGCAGGGGGAAACCTACAAATCAAGAGAACCCATGGTCTGTAATTCAAGATTCCTGGAAAAAATTCCCATATCCAGGGGTTTGGGGAAATTTTATTAATTATATGACACGTCGGTGTGAAGCTGTAATTTCCAAAAAAGGGTTTTCCAAAAAAGTACTAAGTCGTTTAAAATTAAAAAAGGAAAATTAATTAAGTTTATAGCATTCCGAATTTTTTTTATATTCATTTATAGAAACACTGCTATTATTTTGTCCATCAAATTTCCACAATTTTTTAAAAAAAAAATACCTTTTCTCCAATTTTGTTTCTTTTTTGGGGGGTTTAAAAACCCCCATTTTTTGGGATGTCTTTAAGAAAAGTATTATATTTTAGTTTCGGTATGAATAAAGGATTTATTTTTTTATTTTTCTAGCACTCCCCCTTTTTTTGTCCACAACTGTAGGTATGCGTTTAAAGAAACACTAAAAAGTGGTTTAAACTGTTTTTCTTTTTTTTTGCACACCATTTTTGGTTTTTAAACGAAACTTTCAAAAGAATATTAGGTTTTATATTATTTGCTTTATTATGGAAAGAATAGATAGCGCCACTTCACATCCTTCAGATTAAATGGTCGATATTTCTTTTTTTTTTAAAAAAAAAAATCCTAATAAAAAAAAAAGGAAAAAACCATTTTTGATAAATTTTAAACATTGTATGATAGTTTAGTGCAAGTTAGTGGAAATGGGTTTAATTTAATTATCATATTTAATGATCGATATCTCGAAAATAAAACGTTGTCAAAAAAAATTATTTTTTGTTTTGGGGAATCAGCGTTTTTGTATGCAAAAAATCATCGAAATCGGCGAGAGTCAAGGAAAGTAAAAAAAACCCCCAATTTAGATTGGTTGTTTATGTTTTAGGGTCATACAATATTATAAACATTTATAATTTGTTTAAAAGTACAAAATATAGTGTTACGTCATGCAGGTAACCTAAACAAGTATAACGAGAGAAGTATCGTTTTTTTTCAGAAGCGTTTTTTATTTATTTATTGTTTGAAATCTTGGGGCAGTTAAAAAACCTTAAATAAAAAACCGCCGTGGGTTTTTTGGTGGGTAAGGAGTTTACTCATAAGACCTAATATTTGGGGATTTGCAGAAGAGGAAACTTCTGCGAGTAGCAGATTCCAGTCTGGACATTCAGAATGACGCAACAAAGAAAGTGGGAAGTTTGGGGCCTCTCAAGTTGGCCCCGTAAAAGGATGCATAAAAGTGGCACTACGTTTTCCCCCTTGGGGGGGCTACCAGAGGAATTATATTCCAACCCTGTGAAATCCCCAAAAAAAAAGCGACATATTTCCTACAACCCATGGCCGTCGGTGGGTAAGAGAAGGAAGTTTTTCTGTAATCAGGGGGTTCATTAATAAGACAAAAGCTCTTTTTTGAATAAAAGCAAGGATAAAAAAAAGTTGTAGGAAAGCTTTCCCCCAAAAAAAATTAATTTTTGAGGATACATACAGAGTATACAGATTAGAAGGAGAGAAATACTTTCTGATAAAAAAAGAAACCAATTTTTTTTGAAGCAGCCGAGGAAAGGGGGATGTAATGTGTGTGATAGTTAGGATTATTCTTAAAAGTAACCCCAAAAAATTTAAGTGCCCCCGAAAAAAAGAAAAAAAAAAATTTCGGGCAAGTGTTGATGAGACGAGGGAAAAAAGGGGGCAAAGCAGCTTTGAGTTTGAGGGGTTTTTTTTTGGGCCCCGACCAATCGGCATTGCGGCCCAAAATGGTCTCATACGCCCGGGGTTGCCGTCACAATTAAAACGGAAGAGTTCGGTTATAATGTGTTGTACACTTATGTCAAAAAGGGTTTTTCTAAAAATGAGGAATTTCCCCAATTTTTTTTTTAATTTAAAAAAACCTTTTAAAAAAATTCAGTAAACCCCCTTAAAAGTTGATATGTTTTTGTAAAATTTTTAAAAAAACTAAGCGATTATTAAAAATTTTAATTATTTAAATTATAAATATTACAAAGTCAACGAATTCGCTCTTTTATTGGAAAAGCCACGGGGACGTCAAGATCCGATAAACAAAGTGCCGGCCTAAGCTTGGCCCAAAGCGCTGCCATTTAATCATTTGATTATGCCGTTGGTGTTTAACGGGTTGTGAATTTAGTGTACCTAAAGACGAGTTTTTTAATTATATATTAATTTAAACCCCTTTTTTGTGGGGTGACGATAGTTCGTTTAAAGGGGTAAACGAGAGAACATGGATGAAAAGAGGATTTAAGAGGCCCGGAACATAAATACTATAAATGTTGTGCCATTAGGGAACCCTTTCTCAAATTTTAAATATCATTTTCTCGGTTTTTATTTAAAAAAGGGCATAATATTTTTTTTATATCTATTTAGTACATTAGCACTGATGATACAGATACAAGCTCTTTATTAATTTTTTATTTTTTTAAATTTTTTTTTGGGGGGTTTTTTTGCAATTTAAGTAAATAGTAGGAGAAAAAAAAAAAATATTTTTTGATGTACAAAAGGGTTTTAAAAAGAATTCATTCTAATACAAATTTTTTTTTTTTTCCGGTAAGACAGATAAAAAAATCTATTATTTAGGTTTTGGGGTTATTTTTTTACCAAATTTTTTCTTTTACTTTATAAAACAGCACTGCACTAGGGTTGTATTTTTATTTTAAAATAATTTTTTAATTTTGAATACATACCATGTAGTTTTTTCCCTTTTTTTAATTTTAGCTCCCATGAAATTTGGGTTTTTCCCCAAAAAGTAAACATTGATAATGCATCTTTTTAAAATTATCAGATTCCCCCCTTTTAAAAATCCAGCTTCAGTAGAAGTCATAATAAATGAAGTCTATTTTTTTTAAAAAAATTATAAAGAACAATATTTTGTTAGCACAACGAAAGAAAAAAAAAAACGGCACTCAAGAAACACGCCCAACTAACAAAATCACCTTGATCCCCCCCTTTAAAAGACAAGCAAAACAGAGAGTGTGACAGAGAGTCGTTTTGACCGATCCGGGGTCGTGACGTCACAGCAAGCTATCCTTGTTTGCGATTTCTTTTTTGGGGAGAAAATTATTTTAACCCAAAATTTTTTTTAAAAAAACAGTAAGTTGAATATTAGAAAAATAGTTTTGAAACCTTATAAGTAAAAAAAAAAAAAAAGTGCACCCTTTTTTGTAAAAATTTTGTTACTGCGCAGAATCATAACAACCCCTTAATGACAGTTATTTTCATAGTGGGCCAGACATTTTTTGATCGAATAGGCCATTGCTGTGTTCTTCCTTTACCCTTCAAACTTCCTTGGTACCATAAAAAAACAAAATCAAATATTTAGTAAAACATCTTATCCACTTCATTTTGTATTGATATTTTAGTTCTATTTTTATTAAGTTTGTTATTCGATGGTACCCAAGTTAGTTTTAATCCAAAGGATGTTGGGCCTGATTTAAGATTAGGAACTCTAATACAAAACAGCTCTTTTTAACGTAATCACAGGGGCTCCATGTTAGAATTTGTACCCCCGAAAAAGGGGGGGAAAGTTGATGTTTTGGTTGGGGGGGTTTGGGGTTAAAAAAAGTTTTTTAAAAAATTTGAAAATAATGGTGGATAGAGTTGAGGGGGGGGGGGAGAAAGGGGGGCCCTGATTGCCCCCAAGGGGGATTTGCTAAAAATATTTGTCCCCCACCGAAAATGGACTGGAGGGGGTATTTTCTTTGGTGCCATTATCATTTTTTTTTAAAAGGTTATGGAAAAAAGAGGAAAAAAAAAAAGAAGGGGAAAAATTTTTTTAAAAATAATAAAAATTAAATTAAATAATTTTTATTTTTTTTTTTTATAAAAAATAAAGAATTAAACCCCCTTAAAAATGATAAAAAATTTGGGAAACCCCCTATTACTTGAGAGATAAAAAAATTAAATTTTTTTATAATTAAAACTTTTTTTTTTAAAAAAGATATAAAAAAAACATATTTTAAACATTTTTTAAAAAAATTACTTTTAAAAATAATAATATAAAAAATAATAGTTAAAAATTAAAAAACCAAAAGGCTTTTTTTAAAATTAAAAAAATTTTTTTTTTTAAAACCAAAAAAAAATTTAAATTTAAAAAACAAAGATTTATAAAATTTTAAAACCAAAAAAAACTTATTAAAAAGAAAAAATTTTAAAATTTAAAATTTTTTTAAAAGTAAGTTTATAACTTCCCCTAAAAAACATTTTATTTTCAAAAAAATTTTAAAAGATTTAACACAGAAAAAACAATTACTTTTTTTTTAATTTTATATGAAAAAAAAGAAAATGTTAGTTTAATAAGTTTGAAATTTTCTAAACACATATATACAGGATATACAAAAAATAAGTAAAAAAACAGGTAAAAAAACCCAACACCGCTCATTAAGAAAAAAAAAAAAAGGTTTTTTTTTGTAATTAATGTTAACAAAATCTGACGGGCTTTTCCCCAATACCCCAGATTACCAAAATAAAAAAACCAAACCCAAATTTTTTTTTTAGGAAATTTTTTTTTAAAAAATAATTTTTAAAAAAAACCTTCTTTCTTTTTTTTTTTTTAAATAAAAAAAGTACTGGCTATATCGCTTTACCAAAAAAAAACCCGTTTGTAGAAATTAAAAAATTTTTCAAAAGGGGGTTTTTAAAAAAACCCCCTCTGACCATTTTTCACTTAAAAAGGGGAAAAAGTTTAAAAACAGACGTTTTAAAAAAAATTTTAAACCCCCTTAATTTTCAATTTTTAAGTGTTTTTTTTTTTAAAATGATACCCCTAAGATATTTTTTTAACCCCAAAAAGATGAAAATTGTCGCATTTATAGTTTTTTTCAATCGACTATAAAAAAAATTGGGGTTTATCTTGCAAGTGCCGATTTGAATTTTTAAAACGGTTTTTTAAAGTTAAAAAAAAGCCACAAATTATATACACCGTGTTCAAAATTTCCCGGCACTATTGTAACTTTTTTATTTACAGAACAAGCGTTGATTAAGAGGTTTTTTTGGGGGGAAATACATAAGCTTATGGGAAGTAAAAAGACCGAAAAGTTTTTTTCCCCCTTGAGCGCTTAAAAGGCCATCTGTTTAGGGGAAAAAAAACTAAATAATGATTTATTGATTTTTAATGAAAAAAAAAAGATTTGTAAAATTTTTATAAACCAACAGTATGTAAACGTAACCTACCAACGAAAAAAGACGTTGTCAGATGTTGGAATATTGTTTTTCCCTTTTAAATTTTTTAAAAAAGATCCAACAATTTTTGATCCAATGAGGGAGCAACATGTTTAAGCAAAAAAAAACTTTGTGGATTGGGGATGATGGGCAAAATTGCAATGCTCCAATTTTAAGTTGGTTTTTTTTGGGTTTAAAAATGCCCCCATTACCCAAAGTTTTACCCCCGCTTTAAAGAATTTATCAAAAAATTTGGGGTTTTTTATAAACATTTAAAAACCATTGGTAAAAGTTTTACGTCTTTTTTTTAAACACCCGGGGAAAAAAGTTTTTGGGTCTATATTTGTGGGGGGCATAATTATGTTTTTTTTTTTTTAATTTTTTTTTAAAGGTTCCTTAGCATAGAAACAAGATCCGATTTTAGTCTCTTGGGTGTTTTCACGATAAGCTTTTAAAATGCCAAAACATTAATTTCGTTTGTTGATTAATTATAAAGGGGGTTTTTAATTTCTACGCTTAAGAAACACTTTTGGGGTTTATTGAAACTTTGTTTTAAAAGGGGGGGAAAAAAATTTTTTGTTTGGCAATTTTTTTTTTGGGGAAAAGCCGATGCCTTTTTTTGCCAAAAAATTTGTAGATTTATTTATCAAAAATTTTCCAAATGACAGCATTTTTTAAAAAAGTACCATAAATGAAAAAGTTGCCTTTTTTATTTACCAAGGGGACTAAAAAAAACATGGCGGATAAATGTTATCTTTTTTTTTTTTTAAATTTTTTTAAAAAACTACGAAATTTTTTTCAA
Source organism: Listronotus oregonensis (assembly GCA_019359885.1). Classification (NCBI taxonomy): domain Eukaryota; kingdom Metazoa; phylum Arthropoda; class Insecta; order Coleoptera; family Curculionidae; genus Listronotus; species Listronotus oregonensis. The sequence continues at coordinate 8,422 of JAHBCN010015601.1, forward strand.
GAAAAAGGGGTTTTTAAAAATTTTGTTGCCCTTTTTCCCCGGGATGGAAAAAAAAATTTAACTTGAAATAACTCCGCTATTTTTCATTTTAGGGGAAAAAAAGGGCCCCTTTTTTTAAAATTACGGTTTAAAAAAAAAATTTTTGAAAAAAAAATTGGTTGGATTTTTGATTTATAGTAATCTACAGGTTATTTCAAAAGTCATGGTGCAGTCAGATATCTGTTTACATTATTTACAAAAAAAATTTTTCGTAAAGACAGATATCAGCCTTTTTATTTAAAATACAGTGTGAGTAAAAAGTTGATTTCAGCTTACCCGATAATTCCAAAAATTCGATTTAAGGTTAGATCACACACTTTATTTTATTTCCTATCTTTATCAAGCGATGTTGGGGATAGACCTGTAGGTTTTTAAAACATGACGTGCATAGCCATTGGTATTAAAACATTTTTGGCCTTAAAAACTCCTTTAAAATGTGTTAAAACGTAAAAATTAATGTACACTTCACATTTAGATGGGTTAAACTAGCTACTATAGACAAATATGTTACAAAACAAATCAGTTGAGAAGTCAGTGTAGACATCTTAAGGTTCCAAACTAATATTAGTATCGATAACATTCATATACAGGAATTTAATCGATACCAAAAAAAGTACCTGTCCCCTTCTGTAAGCAAATTTTTTGACTTTCCCCTTTTTCCCCTTTTCTTTCAAAAAAATGACAAACTTATGAGTTACCTGTAAGGGCAACAAAGATATTTATCCCATTTTGACATTCTCTTTCCTTTTATTTTTACAGAATCCCAGCTCTGGTTCCCTTTGAAAACAAACCCCCCCCTTTTTAATTTTTTTTTTTTAAATTTTTTTAAAAAAGGGGTTTAAATGAAATTTTGGGGAAAAGATTTGGGGGTTCAAAAAATTTTGTTTTGGGTGCACCAAAAAACGGGAAAAACCATAATTATGTTTTTTTTAAAGGAAAATTTTTTTTTTTTATATTTCAATTCTGAAAAAAAATTAAAAACATTTTTTATATAAAAAACTAACCCCTTTTAATTCCCCGGTTAGTTGGGGTTTAAAATTTTTCCCCCAAAGTGGGTGAGGGGAGGGTTTTTCCGCAAAAACGTCTGACATTTCCGTACTTTGGGAAATTCATTTATCCGTTTCTTTTCGGGGCGTCAACCGCTGGCGGCTACAGACCCGCCCCACCCCCTGGGGGCAGTAAAGGGGCAGCCCCCTTTTCAAAGTCGTCCCCCGTAGATGTCGAAAGTCTTATTTTGGGGGAAGTTGAAATATTGGCGGAATCCGTTAAAAAGGGGTTTTTTTATTCAAGTTTAAAAAAAATTTTGTCAGTTCTTTTTTAAAAAAGGGGTGAACTTGTTTATTTTTTTGCAATGCTTTTAAAAAAAAATTTTTCCAATTTTTTAATAGTAAATCCAATATATTTTTTTTGTTTTCGCACATTTTTTAGAAAATTGTATTTTTTTGACAACAGATCACTCGCATCTACATTTTAGGAAAGGGTGCCCAGCGTCAGCCTTTGCCGAGCGCTGCGCGGCAGCCTTTAAGTCAGCCGCGTGTGTCAGCGCAGTAGGCCATATCTGTCGTCATGAAGTTTGTTAATGTTTTTTCTTGAAAAACTGAATAATTTAATAAAAAATGGTTTACTTAAAGAAGAAAAACAAGAAATTCTTTTTTTATTTATTAAAATAATTATAACGCTACGGCTACTGTTCGGGTATGCAGCCGACATTCTTATGGAGCCGTTCCGCAAGAAACACCGTTAAAAGCATTTTTACAAAATTTAGGAACCCCCAAATTTCGACAGGAAGAAATCGGTGATCCAAAGGATGAAAATAGGGATTTAAATGTTATCCACATTTCGTGGAAAACCCAAAAGTCAATTAGAATGTTTAAAAGACTTGCAAGCTATGCATGGACCACAAAAATACGGACGCGAGTCAGTAAGTAAGGTTTTAAAAAAAAGAAGTTTAAACCTTTTTAAATACCATAAAGTTTTAAAAATCAACAAGCTCAAAAAGGTTCAAGACCAAATTTTCGCAACCGATGTTGAACAGGCTAAAAATAAAGAGACTTTTTAAAAATATATTATGGACCGATTAACCGTTTCTCGATAAGTGGAATGCCTTCAAACAAAAGTTGGCATTGGGCGGTGGATAATCCAAATTTCGTGGAGAAGTGTAATTTCAAGGCCCACAGACCGTCAATGTGGTGGCATATTGGAAAAACCCAAAAAATAGGACCAATTTTTAAGGTAACTTGGGCCGGTAATACATTACGAATTTTTAAGAAAGCTTTGGGCGTGATGGAAAATTTGCCGCTAAGGATTCTCGCAGTTTAGTTTTCCAAATGGGGTGGAGCTCCATCACATGTTCGACAAGCAAAAACTTATTAGATAAAAAATTTGATGAATGGATTGGAGAAACGGACAATTCATTGGCCAGATAAAGTCCGGATCTGATGCCAATGGACAATTTTTATGGGGATATATAAAAAAATGATTACCAACAGGACCCAGGTAATGCTGATGTCATAAAAATATTATTAGGCACAAAATTAAGATTGAATCAAATATATTCTCGTTTATAGAAAATTCAGTAGCCCTTTAGAAACCTTGTTTTCCAAGAACCGGGGATAAGAAAGTGTGACAAATAATATGTTATCTTAAATTATTACTGTTTTATTGTTGAAATAAAAATTGAGTTTGTTACACCAGCATTTATTATATTTTAATTATTCAATTTTTAAACATTTTTAGTTTAAAAACCAGGGAATTTAGGCCTATTATGTTTTATATAAAAAATGCTCCGAACTTTGAGCAGAATTGAAATATTTTAAATCAAAAAGGGTGTCCTATTAAAAATCATAACTATGGTCTTTATGATGAATCCTGAATAATATTCAATATTATGTTTGAACTTCCAAATTTGCCACTACAATTCATATTAAACATTTTTTGAGAAACTTTAAATTGTTAAAAAGTTAAGAGGTGTGTTTGTGGTCTCCGGAGTACAGTTATTACTTATGGACCCTTTTAAAGATAATATTTGCTTCGACTGACGCTTAGAATATCTTAGGTTGGCGTGTTTTGAGAGTTCGGTGAGTAATTTTTGGTTTACAAAAACAAATATATAATGCAGTGGGTTACACCAATCTTTGATAAATATTTGATATCAGCAATCCCAATAAAATAACAACTTATCTAATGCTAGTTCCGTTTAAACCAAAATAGGAGATGTATTTATATCCAAAATAGGCATCTGAAAACTTATTATCAACCATAAATTTTTTTTTTCAAGCGATAATTAGTGAAATGCGCCGAGAGTTGTGTCATAAAAATTTAACAGGGGGCCCCCTTGGGGCAATGAAGGGCGGTTCCTTTTTATAATGATAAAGCAATAAAATTCAAAAGACGACATTAATTCAAAACCAAATGGGTTTTTTTTGTTTATAAATGAGGGATGATCAAGAAAATTTTTAAAAAATATATTAGAATCTAATCGAAATTAACCGAAAAATCCAAAATTTTACCCATTGACGTAAATTGGATGCCTTCAATAAATTTAAGAATGTTTTTCCAAAAATTATTAGGGAACCAAAAAATTCCCCTTATTAAAAATTCCACCTAACAATGCACAAATAATAGTATTTCCTTTGCAACCAAAAATTGTTAAATTTTAGCTAACCCAATATCTCAAAAAAAAACATCAGCTAATAAACATGGATTTGTTAACTGGTGCTCGAACATAAAAATTACTTCAATAATTTCCATCAACTAAAAATTTTTCCTGATGATGGCTTATATGCAACTATGGATAAATATATATGTCAGCTGGTTTTTCTCGGTCAGAAATACGTGAATATTTCAGATTGTCATTTCTGCCGTTATTAAAAAAAAATTAGCCAGCAGTAAGTTGAGGGAAACCCGTCAGCTGATGCGTTTAAATAAGCGATAGATCCCCCGCCTAACTCGCGTTCTACCCCTTTAAGTATCAACTGGTTTTTGCACCCAGATACAGCCAGCTGACATATATTTATTCATAGTTGCATATGTTTCGAGTAAGTATAACACATGTCATAGTCAGCTGATTTTTTTCTTCGAGATATTGGGTTAGCAAACTTGCAGGCGTCCATGCAGATACTAGTCTTTCTAAAAATTCCCCGACCTGTGAGGATGAAATGCCCTTGACATAATGTCAACAGCAAAACCCAAAACCACGGCCCTACAGTGTAGTCTACCCACAAAGGGAGGATGAAGTCGGAAAATGACCGACCGCTCGGGCTGACATCTTTTTGGGGAAACCCAAAACCCAGACCATGGACGTGTTTGGGTGGAATATATGGAAGAAGCCGAGGACAGATTTTCCTTCAGCCGGGACTCTTGCAACCATATTTCAAGGGAAGTATTTGCTATTGAGATGTGTCTTGAACGCTGGTTGATCGTGGAATTTTTCCGCAGACCTCCATGCCAAAAAGGGGGACCCCGGGGGACAAAATTCTACGGGCCGGAACCGGTCAATGGGTATATCTTAAGAACCAACAATTCCAATATGGACAACAAAGGAGAAAATCTTGGTACTGGCATGGACTCCGGGCCAGAACTGAAGGCTTTATAATCCCACAACCAACAATATACGGCAAACTACTGGACAATCAAGGGTACACCTTAAACTCTAGTAGGACTGTACACGGGAAACTGAGATTGAAATTTCCATGCCAACAAGATCGGCCTAGTGGAAGACGCAGTCCCATGGCATGGAGGGGATAATAGGGCATACTGTGTTCGGCCAAGGCACGACCAAAATTCTCAATCTGTGCCGACATTGTTGCCGGGGAGGGGGATCTCTCTCCCAACGGGGTAAACAGATTTATTAGAAGTCTGGACCTTTTTGGGGGGAAAAAAATATAAGCTAACCCCAACCCTTTAAAAAGTTTTTAGTTCAGGTAATGACTCAATTATGGGTGCTGCATCGTTGGGTGGGTATAATAATGGGGTCAATTATTGGCTTTCCCCAATAATTTTGAAAAAAAATTCTATTGAAGTTTATTAAAGAGCATGCAAATTTAGGGCCCTGGTAAAAACTTTAGATTTTCGGTTACACCGTTTGGAGTTAGATGCTAATATATTTTAAAATTGTTTATTTTCGCCTCATTTTATGAACAACATAAAAATCTAGTTATTGTGAATAACGTTGCATTTTAAAAATTTAGTTCTTTTTCATTATCAAAGGCTACCGCCGCTCATTCCCCAACGGAAACCGCAGCTGAGTTACGAACTTTTGATACAACTCTGATACATTTCACTAATTATCGCTTAAGAGAAACGTAGTCATGTAAATCTGTCACTGGCTCCTGGACCAAAAGCTATTAATTTGGTTTTTTACAACATTCTGAAATCCCAAAATATAAAGCAATCTAACAACACTCGTGGAATTTTATTCTTTTTATTCTTTCTAGAGGTATTAAGGTTGAATCGTTTCAAATAAATGCTTTTTGTTCTAAGAAAAAAATGTCTATTAATATAGCTACGTTCTTACGTATTTCATTAGTAGCAATTAACCCATTCTGATGATAAGCTTGGAAATTTTATTTGGGATTGCCGAAATATTAATTTTTTTTAGTCTACAAGAGTAATTTTATTAAAAGTAATATCGTTCGTAATCCCCTGTCTCTTTTTTTCTTTATCTTTCGTTTTGAATCAACATTTTTTAAATAAACTAATCTGGCTACCATTTTTTTATTTACAAAAACTATACAGTCGATTTTTTTTCTAAAATATACCATTTTCTTTCTCTTTTCTAGTTTTTTAGTATACCTATCTTTGTTTACATTTTTCCAGGTTATTCTAAAAATGTGTGTTACATACTGTTAAGTGAAATCGAATAAGCTTGTCAGGTGTCACCAATTTTTTTTGTCCTTATGTCATCTTAATCAACAAATGGTAAGTTGTTTTTTGGTTATTTGTTTCTATAGTCCGGGAGGCCACCGCATGAAACATTTTTTTTATATTACTATGAACTATAGTCAGTTCAAAGCAGCACTGCTGCCTCAGCTTAGCGGGTTCAAATTGCATTTTTTTACCTTAAAAAAAAATGTGAAAAATCGTTTTTTTTTTAATATAACTCGGAAACTACTGACTTTAGGAAAAAATGGTATATAATCAAAATTAATGGTCTAATAAAACTAAGACAGTTTTTTTTAATCAATTTTTTGTAGCCCTTTTAGTTTTTGGGATATTAACGATTTAAATTTAAAATAAAAAGTCAAATATCTTAAAAACTTAAAGAGTTACAAAAAATGTAATAGGCAAAAAATATGCCTTTTGGTTAGCTCTATAAAAATAGTTATATACAAATTTTTAATAAAGTAAGTAATAAAGGATATAAAAGCAAAAAAGTGATTTTGGTCATTAAAAATTTCGCTAATAACAATATTTTATTGGTACAAGTAAGTATACCAGCTTCGATCCATTTAAAAATCAATTCAAAATGTTCTATTTATTGAAAGAAACAAACTAATACACATGTGCCTCGAGGCAGTGGGGAACAACCTAGTGGCACGAATATTTTATTTATTTATTTTGTCCAATAACTGTATCCACTTAAAACTTTAACTAAAATAAAATTTAAATTTTATTTAATTGAAAAAAAAAATAAGTACCTTCTCTATCTGCATGTTATACAGACAGGGGCACCCCACTAGGTATATAGCAATGGACCGGACGAATTTACAATCGTCCGCTATTTGTGTATGCATTCTTTTTTGTTCAGTAAGAAACAACAAAGTAACACAATTTTCAGTTTGTTGAGAATTATAAATGTATAAAAATTATTTAGCCTGGCTAATTTAAGGTAAGAACACGTGTGTTTTTAAAAAATCCTTAACATTTAAAACCTAAAATGGATATTTATCAAATTGAGGAACAAGTTAAATTTTTCAGTGGTATTATGGGGGTAATTCTTTACAGCGGGTAAAAAATTTATTTGCTGAGAATTATCCTAATAGGCCACACCCTGCAATTACTACTATTTCAAGAATTATAAATAATTTCCAAAAATACGGGTGCGTTTCTCCCAGAAACCATAAAATACAAAACGCCCAAAAAGTTAATTGGGAACGGGAAGCGAAAGAAATTAATTTGTTGGCATTAATTAATGAAAATCCAACTTTGTCAACACGTGCGCTTGCGGATGAGGTTGATTTAAGTACAAGAACGGTGAGGGGAATATTAAAAAAAATAAGTATCGTTCATACAAAGTTCAAAAAACCCAAGAAATTTATCCTGAGGACAATATCAGGAGAATGAAGTTTTGTGAAAACATGATGAATAAGGCAAATGAAAATGAAGATTTTATTCGAAACATTGTCTTTACTGATGAGTTCACATTTCCACTCCATGGTAGGCATAATCCCACTCACACCCGTTATTGGTCTCAGGAAAATTTACATAGGTATTTTGAACTTAGAACTCAGCGTCCTCAAAAGGTAAATGTCTGGAGCGGTATTTATGGGGAACATGTTATTGGGCCATACTTCATTGATGGTAACTTAACTGGTCAAAAATATTTGGATCTTTTGCAACAGCAAATAGTATAGAGTTAGACGATTGACACGTCCTCGATTTAATGAAGTGTGGTTTCAACAAGATGGCTGTCCAGCACATAATGCACGTTTGGTTTTGGATTATTTAAATAATACTTTTCCAAACCGTCTTATTGCTGGATTGAGAGCTACAATACCGTGGCCGGCTCGCTCTCCTGATCTGGCTCCTAACGATTATTTTCTTTGGGGTTATGCAAAATCCAAAATTTATGGTTTTCGGGATGATCGCGCTATGAATCTTGATAAATTGCGTGTAAAAATTCGCAATGTTTTTCAAACAATTACACCTGTGATGTTAAACAATGTTCGAAGAAGTTTCTATGATCGCTTAGGCCATTGTTTAGCGGAAGGCGGTGGATTGTTTGAAAACTTGCTTCATTAATTAATTTATTTAGATTTTTTTTGTTTTTACTTAATTTTTTTATGTAGAATTATTTTTTAGTTTTAGTTGGGATTTTTTAGAATAACATGTTTTCTTTCCTTAGAATCGAAACAATAATTTTATTATTGTTTTGATTCAAAAAAACTCTGATAAGCAATAGCAAATTTTATCACCTACATGCGTAAATAATTATGAAAAACATAAAATACTTCAGTACATCCCAACCCGTCCGTGGTTACAAAGTTACTGAGGTTTGAACGAAAGCGCGCCGGTTGGTCGCGCGAACCTCGGCTGCAGTGCTTAGAGGGTAATCGCAAATTCATCCGGTCCATTGCTATATACCTAGTAGGGTGCCCCTGTCTGTATACCTGGCAGGACGCTTAACATTTCTCGATCTTCTATGCTTCTATGTGTATAGCTCATCGTTTAAGGATTTTTATTATCGATTTAAATAATAATATTATCAATTTATAAAGACAGTTACTCGTTCAGATTAATCTTGAGAAAATTTTAATGATTTTTTTAACATTAATTTTTATTTAGTTTATTTACTTTTATTTTTTCAGTTGAATTAATGTTTGAACTTTAATTTAAGCATATCTTAAAGTAGTAAATAAATGGGGAAATACCATAATTTAAATAAGAATGGCTTTAAGCCTAGAAGAAGTAGATAGCTTAATAAGAGAAATGTTTTAAAAGTTTAATACTAAATAAACCAGATAAAAAAATATGAATAAAGGGCGGCTTACTTGTAACTGAGCGTTGTAATGTAACATGTTACACATCGAACATTCACGCAATGAATACAGAAAACTGCGCTGTTCGTGGCGAGCTGCTCGCGCTCGCCGCTGCTCCATCGGGTTGTCGATTTTTTCGCGAATCCCTTTGAAGTGTTCGGCGCTAGTCAATCAGTGAATAAGTTTGTTTGTTGCAAGCGTATGGAAAGTCGTGGTTTTGTTCCTATTTTGTTATTTAAATTAAATTTATTTTCTGAGGTTTTGCATTTTGTGTGAATCAAGATGCAGTGGGATCGTGAGAAAACCCTGGTTTTTATTGACAAATATAGAGAAAAAGCAAATCTTTGGGATACAGTCTACTGGCGTCGCTTAAAACAAAGTTAGCTAAAATGAAGAAAAGCAACGGAACTTTCTGTCATTGTTATCGCCTTTTTAAAGGAAGTGTCTGCTTTGGCCACTTTTGGTCCGATTAAGTTAACCAGGAGTTCAAAATCTGTTGCACTCATTCGAATGAAGTTTTTGTATTGGCGTGTGAAAATTTGTTTTTTGATAATGCTTAATAAAGCCTGTCCACGGTTTTGTTGTCTGCTTTTGTACAAATTCGTTACCCAAACGCGTTTTTTTCTTTTTTTAGTCTTTAAATAACAATAGCGTACTAGCAGAAATGCAAACGCGACCCCCATGTCTGACATTTTCGACGACACTGTGAAGATGAATGGTGGATCACTCGTGAACCGAGCATTCAAACTCGAATATTCGCTTCGATGTGGTGATGAACCGAACGGGTTGTTGTAATGTAATGCTCGTAGCGAGCATTACATTACAACGTTTGGTTACAAGTCAGTCGCCGCCTTTACAAGCGAAATATTTAAGGGCTAAAATCACTTTTTTGCTTATATCACCTTTAATACTCATTTTATTAAAAATGTGTATATAACCTTTTTTTATAGAACTTACTAAAATGCATATTTTTTGTTTATTACATTTTTTCGTAAATTTTTTAGTTTTCAAGATATTTGCGTTTTTATGTTAAATTTAAATCGTTAATATCTTAAAAACTATAAAAGGACTACAAAAAAATATATATAGAAAAACTGACGAAATTTTATTAGACCATCAATTTTGATTATTTACCGTTTTTTCCTAAAATCAATAGTTTTCGAGATATATTAAAAGAAAAACGATTTTTTACGGTTTCTTTAGGTAAAAAAAAATGCAATTTGAACCCGCTGAGCTGAGGCAGCAGTGCGGCTTTGAATTGACTATAGTTCATAGTAATATAAAAAAAATGTTTCATGCGGTTCTCTTATAGGCTTGTTTTTTTTTGCGGTGGCCTTCCGAATACTAGACATGATGCTAGGAAAAAAAAACTTGTGCTACCCTCTATTTTAAAGAGTTAAACAACTTTTAGAATATCCCGGAAAAAACCTTATAAAATACCTGATTTCTGAACATTTTTGTAATCTTTGGCAATTTCCTTCAACCGAAAAAATGCACCTATTAATTTTTTTTAAGCTATAATATACTGAGGTGTATAAAATCCTATCTAATTTGTCTTGCAGTAATTTAGCTACATTTAGGGAGATATTGTATATTTCTTATAAGGGGGCACACAGTACATACATTTAGAATAAATTTTCGAATAGTACTTTGATGTATCTTACGAAGAAAAAAAATGTTAAAAGTTTTCTTTTAAAATGTCACAACTTTTTACAGTTTCAACATAGAAAGAAATGAATATATCAATAGATCTTTTACCTTGTCGCCTTTTAAATCTGGTGATGTACTCTTTTACAATTGTTTTGGAATAATTTTAAATATGACAGTTCCGGTGAAATATGTAGTCATAGACTAATTTCAAAATGTTTTTTCGATCTTGAGATTTGATAAAAATTCATAATTTCGGGGTGGTCCCGATTATAAAAGTCTTTACTATCAATATTACAACACACTTAGTAGTATGGACTATGTTAAACAGAAAACCTCTATACAGGGTGCAAAAGTAAATGGAAACTCAGAAGCATCTTTTTCTCATTAAAATAGGAAAAGCTTATTAAGATGGGTTCGGAAATGCAACGTTTTTAAGTTATAGCCTGTTAGGTTATGAAAACGGTTTTTATTAGTTGCAACTACTAGAAAAATGTAAGTTTAATAAAGGATGTAAGTAAAGATCGGCCTTTTTTTCCCAATCATATTCGTGAAAATTTAAGTTTCAATTTAGGCCATTTTATTATATTTATAATAAGTCCAAGTATATTTATTTACTTCTACAATGAATTGGTAAAAAAAATTAGAATGGTAAGTACAAAAAACCTTCAAACTTGCTATTTTTATTAAATTTTTGCCGTTTTACACGTTTTTTGAACTTTTATTTAAAAAAAAATTATGATGCGCTTAACGCACATAAATAAATAAATGCTTGTACATAAGCTTATTGAGTTATTTTTATGTGGGTAAAAGGCCACATTGGTCTGGAGGGCAATGACCCAGTCGATCAGGCTGCAGAGTGCTATTTTGGAAGGACAGATAAATAATTGTACCCAAGCCTCAGACATACTTTCTACCGTAAGAGAGGCGGTCTTTGCTGAATGGAAAAACAGCTACAAATTATACGCAGCCAATAATCCTAACCATTACACGTGTATTAATAAGGATCTTCCAAAAAACCAGCCCTTGTTTAGGCTTAATTTACCTTGTCATATTTTCATATCTTACTTTAGATTTTTAGTAAACCATGGTAGTTTTGGAAAACACCTCTATAAACTTAAATTAGAGGATTCACCTAACTGTAAATGTGACGCTCAGTCCGTAGACGATCTAAATCACAGATTATTTGTTTGCAAGCTGAATACTCAGGCTACAAAATTTCTTTTCAAACAACTCTGCAAATATAACCTCCTTCGATTAAACGTTTCATCTTTTATGACACTTGTCATAAATAAACCCCACTTTGAAAAAAAATATTTCTAAATTTCCTTAAACTTACTAAAATATGAATATAGATTTAAACAAAACTCCTTTGTACAGGGTGATCAGTTAAGGGTAGCGAGCGCCATATCTCATATTGGTCGTATAGATTTGAGAAAAAAAAATCCTAATAAAAGTCGCCAAGAGAAATTGCTGGAAATTATTTTCGAGTTTGTCAAACGTCCGCTAGAGGGCGTTACAACCAACACCAAGTAGAAAAATGGGATTTTTATAGAATTTTGTCTAATGAAAGTATATGGATTATATCAATTTAATATTTACTGACTATTTCCCTACATTTTTTGTTTAAAACGTTTTGTTCTATCTATCAAAATAAAGCGGTGGGAAGTTCAATTGTTTTTTTAAACAAACCAAGATTTCTCCGTTTCTTTTGATCGATTTTAGCAAACTTAGGCTCATATGAATGAGCATAATTTGCACTACAAAACGCTTATTTGGTTTTGAATTTTTGACTTTTGCTGTCGCAGCTGATGGCGTTAACTGAAATGGTAGCAAAATTTTTTAGTTTTTTTCAAAAAAAAAAAAATGTATATTAATTTATATATTTTAAAAGGGATAAATTTCTTTAAATTTAAGAAAATAATTTATTATCTCCCTTTTTTGAACTTTTATATTGAAAAATATA
>JAHBCN010015602.1:0-20806 GCA_019359885.1 Listronotus oregonensis
TAAACTTCTAATTTTTTTTATAAGCTTCCCCCGATGTTATATTGAATTCTTTTGCAATGGCCTCCAACTATCTTTCTTTGCATTCCTGTATTTGTATGATGTATTTTCTACATCCCACAACTCTGGACGTAAATGTACTGCATTAATAAAATTTATTGTCTTCTCATTTGACCATATATTCATTTTTGCTTTATATGTTCGCCAAAATCAAATTAAATTTCAAAAAGCTATCCGAGCAATACTCAAAATTATCCAAGGCGGTTCGACTTCCTCGGCAACACATCAGCCACTAACTGCAATAGTTTTTAAAACCCCCGGCAATATTTCGGCGATATTGCTGGGCCATCGGCGATATTTCTTTAGATGGCTGCAATGTTGCCAACAACATGCCGGCTACATATTTTCGGCAACATATTGCTCTAAAAAATAGCCCGTCTAAAGGCACCTTAAGGTTACTAACATCTTTTTTGTCGTTGATGGCATTCTTGTTTTTTTGTATCTCTATCATTTAAGGAATTCCCTCTTTTTTTTTTTTTTCGGTTGATGGGTTTTTTTGTTGCATTATAATTAAATTTTTTTTTTTAGTATTTTCGATTCCCCGCAGTTACGTTTTTATCATATTTGTGACTTTTTAGCCTATTCTCTGGTATTGGCTTGTTTGACCTATATACACACCATTGCAGTTGTTACAAGGAATTTGATAAATGACATTATTTTTTTTTTTTTTTGGGGTTTTTTTTTTAGCTTACTAAATTTTTTGATAGAAGATTATATCCTTTGTGGCATATTGTTATATTTTTTTTTTAAAAAAGGTGTTGAAATTGTTGGGATAATCCATTTATAAAGGGTAGAGACATATATTTAGTATTTTTCTGTTTTTGATTTTTTTTTTTCTGTTCCATTATAAAATTTATGGATTCTTTTTTAAATATTTTGTTTATTAATTGTTTTGGGAAATTTTTTTTTTAATAGGGCATTTTTAGCTTTCTTAATTTTTTTTTTTCTAAATTGCGGATCTGACAATTCTATGGAGCGGTCTGCTAAGCCTTTAAAACTTTTTTTTGAAAATTGGGTGACTTGACTCGAAATTTAGATATCTAGAAGACCAAGTTTTTTCGTGTACCATTCTATTTTTATAGACCCATCGATGTGGTGAAGTTGACATCTATAAATTGTTTTATTATTTTGCTCTATTTCGCTGGTAAATTGAAGGTTCTGATGGTATGTATTAATTTTTTTCCAAGATATAGTTTATTTTATCCGATGGGACAGCGGTTATGCAGTCATCAACGTATCTGAAAAAAACGGCACACTGAAATCCAAGTCTGACAATACATTTTCCTCAAGGTCCTCTAGTACCAACTGGGCCACCACACTTGATTTTAAAAGCGCCCATTGAAAAACCTTGCATTTGTTTAAAAAGTTGTTCTTTATATAGAAAGTATGTTGAATTTAAAGTTAATTCAGTAGCTTTTATGAACTCGGTTTGTGGAATGTCTGAAAATTTTTTTTATATCATCCCACTTCTTTTTTATAATATTGTTAATTAAGGTAATGGGTACTTTTATAAACGATATAACATCAAAAAAAATTAACAAGAATTTTTTTGGGTTTTTTAAATTTTTTTTTAGTTTTTTTTTAAATTGTCTCGAGTCTTTTATGTAATTTTGTTTTTATGTACGATGTTATAAGGTTTTTTTAAAAAAAGGTTTAAAAAGGTAAAAAAAAGGAGATTGAATGCATGATACGATGGGTCGTGGGGGAATATTGTCCTTGTGCAATTTTGGCAACCGTATATTTTTGGTGGTATAGCATTACGAATTTTTAATTTTTTAGCAGTATTTGGGGATATGTTATTTTTTTTCCCCTGTGTCTACTAATTCGTTATTCATCTTTTGAAATTTGTTTGTAGGATCCAGTTTAAGGGTTTTTTGGTTTTTGTTTCTTTTAGTAGGTCATGCATTTTTTTGTCATATTCTACCGAGCCCCCAAAAAACCCTTTTTTTTTTTATCAGCTTTTAGGATTTTTAGATCGGCATTTTCTTTCAAATAAGTCGTGGTTTTTTTTTTTTTTTTTTCCATTTTTGTATTATTATTATGATTTTTAAGTTTTTTTTTAAAATTTGTTAGAATGTTACGGGTTTTTGCTCTTAGATTGTCTTTTTCTTCGTTACCCAAATGATTAATCCCGTTTTCGATAGTACATAGTATTTTAGTTGGCAGAGTTTTTTTGTTATTAATAATTAATTATTTTTGCAGCGAAATTTGGCCCTAAATCAGAATGTCCCAAAAACCCTTCCCCGGGAAATTTTTTTTTAGTTAAATTTTCAACCCTATCAGAATTTTTTTGGTTTTTTTGGGGTTTCTTTTTCTATAAGTTTTTATTTTTTTTTTGATTTTTATTTTGGTTTTTGGAAAATATGTTCCGTTTTCCTATATTATCTTTAAATTGGATAAATATTTCAGATGGTAGTTTCTTTTTTTTTATAATCTTCTAAGTTATCAAATTCCTTTTGCAATTTGTTTAGAGATGTTGTTACTTCTGTCAATAGTAAATTTAATATAGATAGAATAAATTTTGGGATAGCCCAATCCTTATATCTACGTTCTAGGTTTACATTTGAAAATTTTATATGTGAAATTTTAAAGTTTAAAAACGTTGGCTTTAATTTTTTTCCATTTGCAAGGTAGTAGAAAAATTCTTCTATTTTCTGGTTTGCAATTTTCCCAATCACAAAAGATAAAAAAAGTAACTGCTTTGACCAATCAAAAAAACTAAAAAACATAAATTTAATTTAATGCAACAAAAATCCTATCAACCGAAAAAAAAAAAAAAAAAAAGGGGAATTCCCCCTTAAATGATAGAGATACAAAAAAAAAAAATGCCATCAACGACAAAAAAATGTTATAACCTTAGTAAAGTATCATCTCGTTGCTGTAAAAAACACAGTAAATTAAATGTCTGTTGGTGAAAATGTAAAGTGTATATTTGTTTAAAATTGTTATTTCTTTGTTATCATTTCTAGGGTAAGTTAGTTTTACTATGTTAACGATTTGTACAAAAAATCTCTTTTATATTTTAGAATTTGAAAAAGGCCAAAAAAATGGCCGAAACGTCATATATAAAATAAATATAATTAAACACAAATAGTGTTTTGTTTAAATAAAAGACCAAAGCCAAAAAAAAACCACAAAAAAATTATATATATATATATATATATATATATATATATATATATATATATATATATATATATATATATATATATATATATATATATATATATATATATATATATATATATATATATATATATATATATATATATATATATATATATATATATATATATATATATAAACAAATGCATCGAAAACGATGAAAGAAATTTTGAACATTTGTGGCATTTGTGATTAAACATCGAGCCATTTTAAGTCTTCTGTGCTTCTTTTGTTTTATTGTTTTATTGTTTATGTTCTGTTGCCCCGTTGGCCTTTAAACACGCTTCAAACCTAGTTTTGAACTAGTCGTAAGCCTGGATAAAGTGTGAAGGAAGGCTCGATGTGTTAACAATTTTGTCCTAAGGAAAAATAAAAGTTAAATCGTAATTTAAATTACGTCGGTAACCATAGCTATGCGTTATTTTCTCGCTATGGTAACTTGATCCGATTAAGGTACTCGCTTTTTAACATTTTCTTCTATAAATCGAGAATGAATGAAGACATTGCAATGCGGTTTTCACAAAAAATAAAGCAAATTTTTGATGATTAAAAATGTGTTAAGAAAATAGTACCGCTTAATATTTTTTATTTTTCAAAAATCACTAGTGATGAGCAAAGCAAGACCAAGACCAAGACCGGGCTAGTCTTGGTCTTGGTCTTGGTCTTGCTGCAAGAGTCTTGCTGGTCGTGCTTTTTTTGATAGTAATAACAATTTAAACTAAGCAATCTTAAATAATATATATACTTTTTTAATACTTACAACTAAAAAATCTTAGTCTCCATATAAATATAGTCTCCATCTTGAGACTATATTTTTTGCTTTAAAATTTTAAAATATAACAATTTTAACCTTACATGTACATTTAAATTATTTGATTAAAAAGCATATTTTAAATGTATGGGTTTATTTATTTATAGCGCTTTATTTTTAGTTAAATTGAGACACAACTTGCTTTTATACATTTAGTGACATATAGAAACATTTTATTGATAAGAAATATTTAAATTTTCTTTAATGAAGCATATCAAATTAAAGCAAATACAAAACTGTGTACTGTACGAGCAGAAAAAAAGACTTTTAATTTCAACCAGATGTGAAATTTCCATGAAAATGATTCTGATATGTAGATATTGTTTTCTGATTTAAAAAAATATTCAGGAAGCTTTTCAGTTCAAATAAACTTTTTATTTTCAAATTAGTGAAACATTTTCATACAAAGTTTGTACAAATACTTTATAAACATTCTGCATATACAAGGTGGCTCGATGGTGCGACAGAGCTCGATATCTCCAAAACCGTTCATAATGGTGAAAAACTGAATATACAAAACTTATAGAAAAAAAGGGCGTAAAATGTAAAATTATTTTCTATTTCAGTATTTTCCGAAGAATCCACTACCACCCAAGAAAACTTCCTTATTTTTAGCTTTTAATCTAAAATAAAAAAATTATGGCAAAAAATTTATTAAAAAAATCGCTTTCCTGTATATTATGCTAAAAATTCTTGAACTGTTATATAGGTACAATGTCGACGTAGATGGTTTTTTAATTATCATTTTCGGTTTTGACAAAAATGACGTCATCATTATACTTTTGGCACTCTTTTAACTTTTCCGTCTAAACCGGAAGTGAAATTAAAAATTAATTTATATAAAAAGTATTCCTAAATGAAATGACAAATATATTTTTTATTAAACCATCACTTTTACATTTAAATATTAGTTTTAAGGAGCAATCTAATGATGCCACTTCTTACAGTGAGGCACAAAAATAATGTATTTCTGGATTTTGACATTTTTTTACCCACCCTGTAAGTAGCATCATTAGATAGCTAATTTAAAAAAAAAACATTAGGAATGGGTAAGTAATTTTCAGCTTCCATAACTTTTGTACTCCTAGTTTTTTTCTGTCGTAAACGGGTTTGGAGATATCAGGCTTTGTCGGACCATTGAGTCACAATCTTATTATTTTTAGAACATGTTATTAATTTACTATTTATCGTTGTTAGAGAATTTTATAAATAAACAAAGTGATCGATTTTAATTATTATTTTATTTAAAAAATCTGTTACTTATAAAATAATCGCCTTTTTAGGCAGCTCTCGACACATTTTTTGTCATGTCTGTATAAAATACCTCTGTATATTGAATATAAAAACTGAATATAATAATTTTAAAAAAAGTGAGAAAAGTGCAAGAGCCTTGCAGGTCGGTCTTGGTCTTGCATAGTCTTGCACTCCTCGGTCTTGGTCTTGGTCTTGCATACCCCGGTCTCGGTCTTGGTCTTGAAAGCAAGAAGGCGGTCTCGGTCTTGGTCTCGGTCTTGGTCTTGCTGCAAGACCAAGACCAAGACCGCAAGACCAAGACCGGTCTCGCTCATCACTAAAAATCACAAAAATGTGTAATCGCTTTAAATATTGCTCTCGCCCTCTGGTTCATGTGTTTTAAACTAAACGTTTTGACAAAAATTATCTGATAAAGACCATAAAATGACCCTTAGAACAAGTCTAAAAACATTTAAATATAATGTAAATAATAAACAATTTATTAGCCTCCCCCACCCTTACTATGATAGTTACAAAAAAATGTCACAAAGCGAAATGATTCGTAACCACCCAGGCTATCAAATGATGTTTGTAAAGTTATAGCTTATTGTCTAACTTCCGAGATAGTGTGAATTTTATGTTTCTTCATAGCAGTTACGCCCCCTGGTAGTAGAATTACGAACATTTAAATAACTTTCAGCCATTTCTCTTGCCCATTGTATTAGCAAGTTTTTTTCCCGGACCTCTGAGTTTTACCACTGTCGAAATACGGCCGCTTGCTATCCTTATCCGGACACCCTGTATATTTGAATAAATTAAGTATTTGGGGTTATTCGATCCGCACAAGTTGACTATGTATTTAAATTTAATTAAAAAGCTGTATTCCTGTTGCCATTGGACGTTTTTAGTTAAATATTCCAATTGAATATGTATATATGCACAAAACAATATGATTTATTCATAAGTATTATTGTATATTGCTTTTTATTGAGAAATATTTGAATGCACACATTGCAATCAAAATTTTTAATGCGAAATACCCTTTTGACGGCTCGTGCAGTGCTTCTCATGTTTAGCGATTTTTTTTGGCATTTTATAAAAAAAATCCCATTAATAAGTTGTAGCATATTAATAAAAAACACAATTTAGTTTTGTAATGGTGCAGGAAATATTTTTTCCAATTACAATTCCCATGGATATTGGGCAAGTCGGCCTTAATAAGTCTTCCATGCTGGGGTAAAAATTTAGAGCTTAAAAAATACTTTTACAATTTTAAATCGTAAACATCTAGATGGTCAATTTAGGTCCAGAAGGGCATTTAGTTGGTAGATATCTTGCCACCAAACTTAAAAACTAAGTTATGGACCCTATTTTTTTGGAACCTTTCTATGGGCAAGATGGTTAGTCTATTTCAAACAAAAAAACTTATAGTAGAAAATACACAAAACAGCCACGGTTAACGAGCACCCAAGCTTGGTGCTGTCCAAAGTAAAAAAAATACAAATAAACCCTCCTTAAATACCCGAAATATATTTAGACAGACCCAAGCGGAGTCGCTGAGCGATTGAAAGTAAGTAAATAGGCAACAAAACGTTAACAAGTAACAAGCATTTTTTACAGGAAACTGTGAAATTTTAAATGCCACTAAAGCTCAATAATGTTATAAAAAGTTAAAAAGAACTAAACTTTAACTATTAACTACACTATTCAACAACGGTTCTCCCACCTAAGCGATTTATATTGTTTTTGTTAGGTATCCTTGACCTTACCACAAAAATAATAATACTTACGTTTGTTTAGCTCCCGTTATCAAAATAAATGACTTGTGTAAATTCTCCATGTTTACACTTTTGTTTTTTACGATACTTTATAGAATAAGCAAACTATTGAAACAGGTTCAATCGTGTTTGAAACGAAAGACAGTAAGCTACAAAAATGCCACGCAGTTGCATGAATTCGCCCGATCAGTTTTGTTACGTGTGTGAAAAGTACACAACAGATGGCCAAAAAGAGTCTATTACAGCGTATATCAAAGAGTGTTATTTTAACTATTTTAAAATAAAAGTTGCCAATCTAGATAAATCGTGGGTGCCATATGTCTGCTGTACAACTTGCTACAAAAACCTAACCGATTGGTCTCATAAAAAAATTGTGATGCTGCCTTTTACGAAACCAAAAGATCACATTACTGACTGCTATTTTTGTCTTACTGATCTTAAAGGGCAAAACAGGAAAAAGAAACAGACTCTAAAATATCCCGACGTGAGTTCGGTTGACAAACCTGTTTTCCGTTATGAGGATTTGCCAGCGCATTCATCACTAGACAATGAGACATCATCAGACAGCCCAGAAGATTCGTCCTCTGATCCAGAGATTCATGAGCCTTCTACCAGCAATGCTCCAGTCCTGGTGAGCCAAGAACGACTCGATGATCTATCCAGGGATCTGAATCTATCGAAAGAAAAGGCCGAACTTTTAGGATCACGAATTAAACAGTGGAATTTGCTCGAACCCGGTATCGTCATATGTAAATATCGCAACCGTCATAGTTTTGTTCTTGATTTTTTTATCAATGTAATGTAATGATGTTAACGGCCTGTTGGTTAAATTAGGCCATAAGCATGTCCTTTCTGAATGGCGGCTTTTCATTGACTCCTCTAAGACTAGTTTTAAAGCCATTTGGCTTAAATAATGGTAACACAACTTTCCATCCAGTCCTGAGGTACAATGCTAATTTAAAGAAACGTATAAAGTGATGAGACTTGTTGTAACAAAATAAACTACATAAGACTTCAGTGGATCATCTGTGCTGATTTAAAGGTATTTGCTATAATTTTAGACTCAAAACTGGCTATACAAATTTGTCTGTTTCTTGTGTGAATGGGATAGTAAGGGATTGGTCAAATTAGCCATTAGCACTCGAATGGCACTGGCCTGAAAGAACAGCTTATATACCTGCCAGAAAATGTTAAAAATGTTTCATTAGTCGTCTCATAAAATTTATGTCAAACTTACATTAACTTATAAAGTTGGATTAACTAAAAAAATTCTTTCGGTTAGGGGCCATGGACAAAAATGGTCCTGGGTTTCAATACTTGAAAAATAAATGTCCTTCTCTTAGCGATGCCAAGATAAAATTTCCTTAAAAATCCACTTTTTGCAATCACATCTTAATTTCTTTCCACAAAATATGGGAGCCGTAAGTGAAGAGCACGGAAAGCGATTCCACCAAGACATCGCGTCATTTGAAAAACGCTACCAAGGCAAATGGGAACCCTCTATGCTTGCCGATTATTGTTGGTCCATTGTTAGAGAAACACCGAAGACGTCCTACACCAGAAAAGCCAAAATATCTAAGCGATCGGAATCTTTTAAACCATTGTTAGTACATATTATAATTCATTGTTATTGTTAAAAATTATAAATATAATTATTAAAAAACAACAAGTGCTAACTTCGACTTTTTATTTAGCGTGCGTTTATACCTTGTCAACGAAGATTAAAATATATTTTTTTTCCGTAGGTGGGAGAACAAAGCTTTTATTTTGTCGATTAGTGCTATTTCTTTATTTCGTCCTGGGTCTTCTGGTGGTACAGATTCATTAAGACCACGACATCTTAAGAACTTGGTAAGTGACGAGCATGGTAACCATTCTCTTAAATTACTGTCTTCAATTAAGTCGTTTATAAATCATTTATTTCAAGGTTCAGTTTTAAAAGATATTTGTTAAATTTATTATGGTGCAAACCTATGTGCTTTTAATAAAAAAGATGGAAGTATTTGACCAATAGCAGTAGGAATATGTTTCCGACGTTCAGCTTCTAAGGTCATAATATGCTCTCGTATTTATGAAAAGTTAGGAAACCTTTTTCACCCGTATTAACTTGGCTTTGGAACAAAATGCGAAGCAGAAGCAGCAATACGTTTTCTTCTTTTTCCTTACTAATAAGATAAAAAATAGATTTTCAAAACGCTTTTAATAAGGTGAATAGAAAAATCATTTAATTACGAGTCAGCGAATATCTCCCGGAATTTTCACCATTTATAGCTCAATGTTATGATAAACCAAGTTTACTTTCTTTCGGTGATCAACATATTCCTTCTCAAAGAGATGTCCAACAAGGAGATCCTTTTGGACCAGCTCTTTTTAGTTTAGCAATTCATCCACTTATTTTATTATTAGATACAGAAATAAATCTTTGGTATCTAGATGACGGTACACTTGCTGGGAACCCAAATTCGGTTTTAGATAATTTTCATAAAATAATCAGAGGAAGTAAAGATTTGGGTTTAAAATTAAATTTTGATAAGTGTAAATTAACTGTTTTATCTAAACATCATTCTAATATAGTATCAAATTTTTTGAGTGATGTTCCTAATCTGTCAGTAATTTCCATTTCAAATTTTAGTTTATTAGAAAGTGCTTTTTTCTCAAATAAAATTGAATACTCAATTAATTAAAAGACAGAATTTTTAAAATCTCTTAGCATCAAATTAAAATTTGTAGACTCACAAATTTCCTATTATTTACTAAAATATTCCTTTGCTATACCTCGAATGTCTTATTTGTTAAGATGTTCAACATGTTAGAAATCTCCAGATTTACTTGGTGAATTTGATAATGTATTATAGAGTTTTGTTCAAGACATAACAAATTGTGATATTACATTAAATTCTTGGTTACAAAGCACTCGTATGATAAAATTTGGAGGTCTCGGAATAAGGAATTCATTCACCCTGTCTATTTTTGCCTTTTTGGGTTCAATCGATGACGTATCAGATTTACTTTCTAAAATTTTACCTTCCTATATTCTTGCGGCAGTAGATAATGATTTTAGCAATTGTTTTGTAACACGGTTATCTGTTTGCAATATTCAAAATCAACCTCAAGAATTACCAAAAAGACAAAAAGATTTTGACTTTTTGATTTGCCAAGCTTGTCACAAATAAAGGGTTTTCCAATAAGAGGTGTTATTTTGAAATTAAAAGAAAAATGCCATTTTTTAAGATAAATGATTAGATATTTTATACATTATAAAGAGGAAGGTATGCCGTTAATAATGAAAAATAACATCAGCCAAATGACCACCACGAGCACGCCTACAGGGCCATATCCTTTTCATGAAATTTTCCGTAACCAAATCGCAAAGTGGCTGCCCTATGTCCTCGATAGCGTCACGAATTCCATCTTTGAGGTCTTCAATAGACGCTGGGCTGTTGGCGTAGACCTTCTCTTTCACGTGATCCCAAAGAAAGAAGTTGCAAGGTGTTAAATCTCAAGATTTTGGTGGCCAATTGTGATCACATCTTCGAGATATCACAGGGTCAGGAAATTTTTCCTGTAAAAAATCAATGGTTTCGTCGCTTTTGAGTGGCACGTAGCGCCGTCTTGTTGAAAGTAAACATTGTCCAAAATTGCATGGTATTGATCTGGACAACGTTTACTTTTAACAAGCAACAAAACCATTGGTTTTTTACAGGAAAACTTTCCCGACCCTATTATCTCTCGAAGAGGTGATCACAATTGGCCACCAAGATCTTGTGATTTAAAACCTTGCAACTTCTTCCTTTGGGGCCACATGATAGAGAAGGTCTAATCAGAGGAAGTAAAGATTTGGGTTTAAAATTAAATTTTGATAAGTGTAAATTAACTGTTTTATCTAAACATCATTCTAATATAGTATCAAATTTTTTGAGTGATGTTCCTAATCTGTCAGTAATTTCCATTTCAAATTTTAATTTATTAGAAAGTGTTTTTTTCTCAAATAAAATTGAATACTCAATTAATTAAAAGACAGAATTTTTAAAATCTCTTAGCATCAAATTAAAATTTGTAGACTCACAAATTTCCTATTATTTACTAAAATATTCCTTTGCTATACCTCGAACGTCTTATTTGTTAAGATGTTCAACATGTTAGAAATCTCCAGATTTACTTGGTGAATTTGATAATGTATTATAGAGTTTTGTTCAAGACATAACAAATTGTGATATTACATTAAATTCTTGGTTACAAAGCACTCGTACGATAAAATTTGGAGGTCTCGGAATAAGTCATTCATTCACCCTGTCTATTTTTGCCTTTTTGGGTTCAATCGATGACGTATCAGATTTACTTTCTAAAATTTTACCTTCCTATATTCTTGCGGCATTAGATAATGATTTTAGCAATTGTTTTGTAACACGGTTATCTGTTTGCAATATTCAAAATCAACCTCAAGAATTACCAAAAAGACAAAAAGATTTTGACTTTTTGATTTGCCAAGCTTGTCAATAGGTTATCCAATCAGAGGTGTTATTGAAATTAAAGAAAAATGCATTGCTTTAAGATAAATGATTAGATATTTTATCATTTAAGAAAGTTATGCCGTTAATAAAAAAATAACATCAGCTTCAATGATCTACGCCAGTGTGGCCAACCTTTCATGAAAATTTTCCGTAACCAAACGCAGGGGTTCTATGTCCTCGATAAAGTCACGAATTTCCGACTTGAGTCTTACAAAACGCTGTGTTTCAGACCTCTTTTCGTGATCCCAAAGAAGTTAGCGAAGCTGCCTAAACTCACGATTGGGACAATTTGACGCATCTTGGAGATACAGCAAAATCCACTGTAAAAATCAATTGTTTCGTCGCTTTTGAGTGGCACGTAGCGCCGTCTTGTTGAAAGTAAACATTGTCCAAAATTGCATGGTATTGATCTGGACAACGTTTACTTTTAACAAGCAACAAAACCATTGTTTTTTTACAGGAAAAGTTTCCCGACCCTGTTATCTCTCGAAGAGGTGATCACAATTGGCCACCAAGATCTTGTGATTTAAAACCTTGCAACTTCTTCCTTTGGGGCCACATGAAAGAGAAGGTCTACGCCAACAGCCCAGCGTCGATTCAAGACCTCAAAGATGGAAGTCGTGAGGCTATCGAGGACATAGGGCAGCCACTTTGCGATTTGGTTACGGAAAATTTCATGAAAAGGATATGGCCCTGTAGGCGTGCTCGTGGTGGTCATTTGGCTGATGTTATTTTCCATTATTAACGGCATACCTCCCTCTTTATAATGTAATAAATATCCGATCATTTATTTTAAAAAATGGCACTTTTTATTAAATATCAAAAAAACACCCCTTATTGGAAAACCCTTTATATTACAAACATATGCCAGACAAGTGAAGATAAGGCCGTCTACTTGCTCTTCAGGACCCTAAAAGTAATGCTTGGATTAACGCCCTTCCATCTTTGTCTTTGGGAAATTTGTTAGATAACAAAACATTCCATATTTCCATCGCTCTCAGACTTGGTCTGCCTATGTGTGGACAGCACACCAGCGTTTGCGGCTAAAATGCTGATATTTATGGCCTTTATGAGTAAAGCGCAGGGCGTTCATATAGACACAGTCAGATAAATGACATTATCAAGAGAGCTCTGATTTTAGCTAAAAATCCTTTTGTTTTAGAGCCTCTTGGAGTTGACAGAAGCGACGAAAAACGTGTAGCTGAAATGACCTAAACTCACTGGAAATATGGAAAACAATTACTTTGGGACGCTACTTGGAGCCATATACTTGCAAAATCCTATCTGGATAAAACTTCTAATTTAGTAGATGCGGCTGCTCGTCTTGCCAAGATTAAAAAAACATTTAAAATACAAAGAGCTTGAAGACCGCATCTTTTTCTTTTTTTTTTGCTGTTAAAAGTTTTGGTTCTTCGGGTAATGAGGGTTTTATAAATGAAATTTGCAAAAAAATTCCATGCAAATAATCTCAAAGTTTCATTATCCAAAAAATTGGTTTAGCCGTGCAACGGGGTAATGCAGCATCGGCACTGGGTACAATCCAGAAAGACCTAGGACTTAATGAAGTTTTTAATTTTTAAATATGGATTTAGTTATTTAGTTAATTCTAGAATATTGTTATTTGGTATTTAACATTATAACTTTTTTCAGTTTTATTGGTATAGTTTTATATTTACAACATTCACTATTTAGCGTACTATTTTGTATTTTACCCTATCCTGTCTACACTGTCTATGGATTTGCTTTAACTCCTAATATACCTATTTAACAACTTATCTAATATTTAAATAAAACTTTTTGTTTTTGTAATAATAAAATAAATTACCAAATGTTTAAAGGTTTCTAACAGATTACTATTAAATACGTTAGAGAAAAGTAAAATAATTTATTTAGTTTCTTTTATTTTACAGTATAAAATAAATTACATTTTTTGGCACTTGGCATGGAACTAATTATAAGAAACTTTTCAGAGGCGTCGTCATTAAAAATATTAATAAAAATTCACTTTAATCTTAGTTGTATAAAAAATTTATGTGTAGGTTAGTAGTAAAAACGTATTGAAAGTCAAATAAGCAATATTTAAAAACCATGTGATAAGATCTTGAGTATAAAAAAAGTTTTCTGTTAGAAACGTTATTTTATTTGTTTGTCTGCGAAAAAAAAACAAATTCTTTTTTTTTTAATATTTTGCCAAATTTCTTAACCTATATAAAAGGTCAGATTTTGCAGAAGAAAAATTTGCTTAATCCTGCTTAATTGTTACTTCCAAAAATAATATTAAATGACACTAAAGGATTATTTTTCCTCTTCTTCCCTGGGAGCCGACTTGATTTACTACCGGAGGCAGCGCAGCCTCTTGGGCTTTTTGTGCCTAATCTTCCATTTTCTTTTATACCAATCTTCATATTAGTCTTGTTTCTTCTACATGTCTGTATAACCCCGAGACTGGTGAGTTAGGTGGCCCAAATAATGTCTGTCTTTTGTGATTCAACGTTTTTCACATTCGCACATGATATGGTAGGCTGTTTCATCCCCCTCGTTGCACATTCTGCAACTTGCGTCTCCATAGTATGGGCCTATCTTGTGTAGGTATCCTATTAGGTTATCGTGCCCTGTTAGCAGCCCTACTGTTATGCAAAGTCTTTTCCTACTTTGTCTGAGTAGTTCTTTCATCATTCATCTGGATGGGCCCCTTATAAAGCATTTTCTATGTCTTATTCTTTTGATGCTGGACCAGTATTCCTCGTGTTTGTTTCGGATCCATTCCCTAGTTTGCCATTATGCTGTGGTTTTGGTCACTTTAAGGGTCAGGTTCTGGTCCAAAGTATGGCCTTGCTAGCTTATCCGCTTTTTCGTTGCCTTTCATTCCCGAATATCCCGATACCTACACGAGAGTTACCCTGTTGCGTTCTCCTAGGACTTCCCGTTCTTTTTGGCATTCCCATGTCAGCTTGGACGTTCCCTTGGGGTTTACTAGTGCCCCTAGTGTCGCCTGGCTGTCTGTTATTATGCAGATTCGCTTGTTTTTATCAACCTTTCTGTTATTTTCTTTTGTACAGTGCAGTAAAGCATATATTTCCGTTTGAAATACAGAACTGTGTATTTCTAGTGAAATAGAGAATTTTGAATTCCTCATTTTACTGCCCGCTCTAGTTCCCTGCTCGGTTTTGAAACCATCTCTATACCAGATGGTGTCTCCAACGATGCCGGGGAGATCGGTTTGCTGCCACTCACTTCGATCTGGAATTTTTACCTCAAAGTTTTTGTTAAATAAGTATTGGGGAATCATCTGGTCTGTTCTCAGGCCCAGGATGTTGTCACCAACCTGACTTTTTATGTCGTTATGTAAAGCATTACATCAATAGCATCTTTCAAAATTTTTAAATCTATTTTTCGAACCAAAAAGTAATTATTCTCTTCTTCCTTGTTCAATACACTCTATATGTGTTTCAAATCAGACCTAACTTGGAAAATTTACTCCCCTCTTACTACAAAGCTTTCTTCCCTTGCCCATCGAAAAGATGTGAGAGACTTGTTACTCTTTAATAGGGTTTTTTTTCAGAGGCGTAACTATAACGTTAAGGTCCCTGGCATATTATTAGGTAGGGCATTCAATGTAATGAAGATGTGTTTAAACGGTACTATAATTTTAATATCCATTTTTCGTCAATTTTTTATTAAAGATCCAAGTTTTATATATACAAAAGCACATTAAACTAAAATAACAATTTTATTTTTACTAAAAGATTTAAATAATTTAATTTCTTTTTTCTTCTCTTTCACAGGAATAATTAAAAATACCAGAAATGCAGTTTGAAATTCGTTTTCGAGTTCATACTTCGAAAGTTCTTCCTCTAAGTTCTCCTTGAGAGGAAGACTTTCGTATTTATTGTCCGAAAGTGAATCATAAACTGAGAATTTCTTTGGTAAACGAAACAAATATGTCTTTTTTAAATAAAGCAATAAATTTTAAAGCCTTTTTAATAAATTAATGGCAATTTATCCAGGGTGATTCAAAAATCGATTACGAAACTTAAAAGGGTGATTCTACGTTACAAAATAATGGTAGAGCCTCATATAATTTTTTTCAAAATGTCATTCGTTTTCGAGTTACAAGCCGACAAAGTTTTTTTTTTTTTGGTTTTTTAAATTTTTTACTTACGGAAAAACCGATTCCACTAATATTTGAAACGTAGACTGAGTCGATTACGCTTCATCATTTTAGTAACAATTCACATTGATTGTGTGCCGCTAGAGGGCACTTTACCTACATTGAAAATTGTTTTTTTGTCATAATTTTTTAGTTTTAAAAGCTACACTAGTTTTAAGTATGTTTTCTTAAAGACTGATGCAAGGCCTTTAAAAAAGGTGCTCTTTATTTAACTCGCTAAATCCAACCGTTTAGACGTAAATCGCCTTTCAAAATTTAGTGGCAAATTCATTTTTCTCATTTTCTTACCACCAGACACCAGGTAATTGGCAAGTTGAAAAAAATCACTTTTTGAAAAAAAAAATATATGAGACTCTACCATTATTTTGTCATGTAGAATCACCCTCTTAAGTTTCGTGATCGATTTTTGAATCACCCTGTATATTCCAAGAAAAGCGACCTCACTTGGCTAATGATAATCTCCAATACACCAAAGAACACACGCACTTTAAAAAAGCTTACGGGATATTTAAGTCGATTATTTTTGCAAATTTTATATATATGTCGTTTTACCTTCCTCGGATAAATTTTAAAAAATTTAGGGATGATCGACCATCTTTCTATATAGGCCAAGGCGTGTTTTCTAACTGCAATGCCTTAAGGGGTTACATGGGTTTCGTCGGGGAAAAAAATAGCCTTTTTCAACAATTTATTTTTCATGTAAAAAATAAAATTTTTAATTCAAATTCTGTACTGTCATAAAGATACACACTTGACAAAGAAGTTCTGAATTTTTTGTGAAAAAATATTAAAAACTGCCATTGTGCCGTCGTTTCCAGCGACCCCTCGGAAAAAAGGTGCGTCCGCGTTAGCAGAAGAACTTCTTACAAGATTGTCTGAAGTGAAAAAAAATTGTGTTTTAGTTAAGACCATAAACTAGGACTTGGACGAAGAAAAAAAGTAAAAATTGAATTTTTGGCAGAACTATTTACAAAAAATGACAATTTCGGTGAAAATTTCGCTGCATTTTTTTTAAATAGTTGTAATCTAAATAAAAAAAAATCCTTCGTCCAAGTCCTTGTGAATTGTATTTCGAAGACCTGTGTAAAATTTTATGAAGATCGATTGAGTAGTTCTCGAGAAATTTTGCCAACCGCCTTTGAAAACATATTTTCGAGATAAACGCGTTTGAAGTTTGAGTGATAATAAAAGTGGATTTTTTTTTAATACATTGAATCGTCGATTCCTGCTCCATAAAGTTAAGAACCTTTTGCAGCTGCAATATCCAGGGCATCCTTTTGCTCTTACCCTTAGAGAGTGAAAGAAATGGACAAGAAGGACGGTATACCTGCAGCGCGCTTAGCCTAGCTGGCCTCGAGCGCTCGACTTCTAAGGCTGTATTTCCGAAACTATTACTTGGATCAATTTGAAAATATAGGACAATATTCTAGAGATGTTATAGAATTTAATAAGATAATAAAAAATCGATGTTATGAAATCGTAAAACCCATGCAACCCATTAACAAGGGTGCGTTCCACCACTAAAATTTTGGAATGAAAGGAGGGCTAGGTGGCACCTCTTTTTAAAGGTCTTTAATTTTTCCCTTAGACATACTTAATTTAGCCTATTTGATACAGCAGTTTTTTATATACAGAGTAGTTCTACTAAATTTAAATTTCTAAAGTGAACGTTTACTTACAGTAGTAAGTAAATGATCTCCCGCTACTACAATAAAACAAAAGTATTAATTTAAAAGATGTTGAAAATGACCACTATTAGCTTTCATAAAGTAATAAAGATTTTGCTCGAAACTTTCTCGCAATTCAGGAGTATTTTGATTACATTCAAACATGATGCGTTTACGGAACTCTTCAAATACTCTGGATGAGTGGCACACACTTTACTTTTTATGTGGCCCCACAAACATATTAGTTAATAAATTTTAAAGTCTTTTAAATAAATCGTTATCGTTTAAGTTTTGCAAAAAGCCAGACTACAAGGCACTGTAATTAAAAATAATTTAATGTATTCCCAGAAAATGTGACCTCACTTAACTAATGGTAAATTCACAGGGCCGGAACCGGTCATCGGTATATCTTATGGAACGGTCAAGCAGTTCATATCAGCTTGGACACAAAGAGAAAATCTTCGGTACTGGCATCGACTTCTGGGTCTCAGACACTCAAAGGACTTCATAAGTCTACCGAACCAACAATGTACTGTCAAACTACTGGAGCAATCAAGGGTACACCTTAAAACTCTAGTGGGACTGTACACGGGACACTGCAGATTAAAATACCACATGCACAAGATCGGCCTAGCGGAAGACGCCAAGTGCCGCATGTGCATGGAGGGGGAAGAATCGGCAGAACACATACTGTGATGTGCCCAGCAATGGCACGACTAAGATTCGCAATTCTCGGCAATGACACCTTGTTGCCGGGGAAGGTGAAAGATCTCTCTCCGAACAGGATCATCAGATTTATTAGGAGTCTGGACCTGGTGGGAGAAATATAAAAAGGTGTGAGCCACAATAGACCGATTGGTCGCGGTGGAAGGGTGTTATACCCACTCACTTTAAACCTACCTACCTACCTAACTAATGATAATCTTCAAACACCAAAGACACACTTTTAATACTTTTAATAATAAATATGGCCTTTCACCTTCCTTTGATAAATTTTAAGAAATTTAGATCTGACCATTTTTCTTCTACAATATTTGCTTACTTTTTTAAATCTTTAAATTCATTTTGATACTTTTCAAGTTCTTTCAGACGGGTTTGCAAACATATTGACGTACTAAAATTATCAAAGTATATTAAAGAAGGCGTCGATAATCTGCAAATTTTTGCAATGAAAAATCAATAACTTAATAAAATTAAAGCATTAAAATACATTCCAGCCTTGACACATTTCTTGTGTTTTAGTAGGTACTTTATATTTGTTAATTTGCTAAAGTACTGCCTGCAAAGGTCTTTCTATGTCTTTTTTTCCTAAATCTTGTGGTATTAAACCGCCTTATTAAGGAAAACAAAAAAAAAAATGAAATAGAATTTACTGTAGCATTACAACCACATCACAAAAAAAATGTAGCCCTTATTTTTTGTTTACTCTGTATTTGGTTAAGGAAATCATGATGGTACCTAAGCATTATACTTGTGTTTTTTTAAATAATTTATAAACATTGGTAATACACATATATTACTTGTTAGAAAATCAAATATTGTGATTCAATTTTAAAAATATAAGATTGATAAGTATCAAGAATAGGTGGGCCCTGTTACCCTGACAATATTTTTTTAAATATAAAAAATTTAAATAAGCATTTCTACGTGCCAACTTTTTTATTTTAAATTAACATATATACAAATGCAAAAACCAAACACCTTAAACTGGGTCGACCAACAAAAAAGAATACCGCATATATACAATAATTATCAGTCTGACGTATACTTTAAAAGCTATAAATACTGCCTATTTACAGCTGAATAAACTTTGTAACACGAAAAATTCTATTTTCTGCTCAGTCACTTTAACTTACAACAAGATACGCCTATGTGGTATTTTACTTTTATTAGCCTATAATTTATGAAAATCTCCATGCCATTCAAACTGTCATTACGGCACAAAAATACACATTTCATTCTTTTAATGACTATAGAAACAAAAAACTATTTTGTAATAATAGAAGTAAACATTTTAAATTACGACAAAACTGTGATTTCCAGGGTATCCAGAACCGTTTTAAAACTCGGAGCGCGTCTAAAAGTGTGCCATGCGTTTTATTCCGCCATTGTTTTCAGTTAGTTATTTGTTTCCCATTTGTTCGGAAAGAGATGAAAAGGTTTGCCGCTGCGTGTTGGTGACAAGTGGGACGTCTATTTGACAGTTGAGCGCGATGTCTTTTCAGCAGGAACGGAAACATAACCTTACATTTATTCGCAACTGTAAGTATTCAATATATTTTGCCTTGGCAATTTTTATAAAATGGTTTATTAAAAAAAAAAAATTTTGGTGGGTAAGCATTTACAAAGAAGATATGTTTCTTTGCGAAAGTAACTTATTTATATGATAGTTCATTAACTTAAGAATAAGTTATCTGAATTAATGCTTAGCGAATTCGATAGGTTTTCCAAAAAAAAAAAAAAAAAAAAAAAAAAAAAAAAAAAAAAAATTTAAAAAAATATATTAAATAATAAAAAAAAATTTATAATAATTAATTAATAATTTAATAAATTATAATAATAAATACAGGGGGGTCAAATTTTTAAATTTTTTTTTCGTTTTTTTCAAAAATTTCTTAACTAAAAGACATAGGGTACAAAATTGGGGATTTGGGAGTTCTTTGAGGCGAAAAATTAAATTCGTCCATACTTTTGATGTTGCTAGAATGGGGCGCCAGCTACGGCCTATCCCACTTGTTTCAGATGGCATAACTTTTCTAAAGCTTATTATATTGACCTGTTTATTAAAAAGAAGTTACCATAATTCCCGCCGCGTTAAAAATGTATAGTAGGTCTCTAGAGGCAACTGTTTTAAAGAAAAACTCACTTTAAAGGAAAAATATTTGTTATTTTGTTATTTTTTATTTAATTAGGAATTGGGTTAAGTTAGAGTAGGAATATAGGTTACTTTCTAAAATTTTAGAAATGTATTTGTAACGTTTTATATCTTAAAATCCAAAAGAGGAAACTCCTTTTTTTAATGTTTCTTTAAATCAAACATTTACAAATTCATATAAATGATTAAATCATTATGAAAAACTGACTTTTTTATTAAAAATGCAAAATTATACATTTCTTTGTTTATTTAGTTCACCTTTGTGTTATAAGAATAATTATGTTTTCATTTCATGGATCTGTTGATATGTTTAACATTTTTGTTATCCCTATGCTAGAGTATTACACTGGCTACTTGGGTTATACTTATTTTAAGAATTTGCGAATCAATGAAATGTATAATTTTGCGATTTTGGTTAAAAGGTCAGTTGTGCATACCAAATCTGACAAATTATATGAAATAGTTAATGTTTGATCTAAAGAAAAATTATATAAAAATTAAAGTTTTTCATTTTGGATTTTGAAATATAGGGCGTTGA
>JAHBCN010015603.1:0-20752 GCA_019359885.1 Listronotus oregonensis
TTTTTATTTTAAAATTTAAAGCCGGGACCAATAGTAAGTATATTTTAACGGAAAAGAAAAAACACTAGAATCTATTAAACAACAGATCTCAATTTTATCTTCTTAAACTTTTTTGATAGAGGGCTTTAAACTTTATTATTTATGTATTTTTGCTCTAGCTCAAAAAATCAAAAAGAAATATATAACTTTTATACCATTACTAAATGGAGTATTTCAAAACGAATCCAATGATGTAAAACTCCATGACACTCTTCTTCCTCTTCGTTTATAAATTTTTGTTTTATAATGAAGGTAAAAGATATTTTTTGTACTGAATCTGATATACCACTTAGGTTGCAATAAATAGTAGTTGCCATAAAAATAGCAGCTAAATATGATAAGTTGCCGTATAAACAATTGCTTTTAGCCTTTAAAAATTTGACAGATAAAAAAGATGGTTGGTGTTTATTAAGGCATCTCCTAAGATTTTACACTTTTGTGTTAAATTTGGTTCTAAAAAAAGAAAAATTATGCATTAGGAAGTAAAATGATTTGTTGAATACAAAAACAAACAAAAAAAAAATACTGGGTGTCCCCTTAAAAATAAAAATTTTCAGTCATTTCCGGTGAGACCAGAAGTTGCCAAAGCTTGTCAAATATGCATAAAAATGAAGTTTTACTAGAATATCAACCTTACCAAGTTTCGTTAATACCGATAAAACAATTGCAGCCGGAAGGTAATTTCGTGTGCACCCGGTATAAATATAACAAAACCCAGGTGGATTTCCTTTGGGCATAGAGGCTCCTTAATTAAAAAAAAATAGAAATACTACGTACGACTACTATGGGTTGGTTGTTTTCAAATTACGAATCTTTCAAATTAACCATACCCAGCGAGGCTTAAAGACAGTCTAACCGTCTTAGCTGGACCCGAAGTTTTTCATTTATTATAGGGCAACAACACAAAGATTAAAAAAAATAAATATAATTACAAACTTTTCTATAATCCATAAAATTACGTACAGAAGAATGCTTTTAAAGTCGAAAAAAGTTTAAAATTTATTTCATTTTTGACAATAAAGCTACTTACAAAAAAGTTTTTTTTGCGATCTACATTTTTATACTCTGAAAAAAAATGGTATATTTCAGGTGATAAGTTTTAAATGCTATTAAAAAGAAAAGGTTATACGCCAACCTTCATTAGGGTAGAATATGTATTAAAAGGGTTTTTATACAATGGTTGCAGACATTATTTTCAAAAATTTCCAATTAAGGCAGTAGACTCATTTTATTACTATTTAAATAAAAAAAACTTCAATTGTTTTTACATGGTCGATACATGTCCATGTTCCATTTACTTTTTAAATATAGAAACATAATCGGTGGGTTCGGTGTCTTAGCATGCGACCAAAAGAAATAAAACGTAAAGAAGACATGACCAAATTATCTCAAAAATGCTTTAAAACTGGCAACAAGTTAAAAAAATGATTAAGTTACCGAATATTGAAAATCATACTAAAAATATAAGATTGTTGATTTGAACAGTAAAGTAAACGCACGGAAAATTTTATCAAAGTAGGTATTTACATGCTAAATTAATATCACAAACGGAATCCTTATAGTCTAGTCAAGAAATGTGTTTCGTGCAAAAAATAGTTGAAAGGCTTTAAAAAATATTAGCGATAACTCATTCGACGCGGAATGCAAATCTGAGAAAGCCGTTTTGAGGATTTTTTCTGCCAATAAAAACTGCAATTGTTATTAACAAAAAACAATAAAAGAAAAGCCCGTTTGATTTTCAATGATAACTCAAATACCATAAGAGATAGCGGAAGTTGCAAAAAAGATCCTTAAAGGAGATTTATAATTTTAATTTAACGCTGAAAATGGGCTTTAGCGCGACATTTTTGGTTGGTCGCTCGGAGTCAAAACCGAGTACGTCACACTAGAAAATTATTTTTAAGGTATTAAATATTTATGACAAATATTAAATTTTAAATTATAAATAGGTGAGATAGAGTTTCGGGAGTCGAGACATTTTTTTTGGAAATTTTCTCCTCTTATGGTTTTTGAGTTATCATCGAAAACCAAAAGGGCTTTTTTTTTCGTTTTTCGATAATTACAATTGCAGTTTTTATTGGCAGAAAAAAATCCTTAAAACGCCTCGCTCAGATTTGCATTCCGCGTCGAATGAACTATCGCTTATATTTTTCGAAGCTTTCTAACTATTTTTCCCAGACACTTCTCAACTAGACTATTAATATTGCCATGAGTAGGCCATGATCGCGCGTCGACAGCTGTAGTCATAGAAACGGCAAACATACAAACATTTTTGAATAAAACTTATACGGCTGAGTGATGATCGCGTTGTTAAATTTAGCAATGGACTTAGCAATTGTTAAAAGTTAACAACGGTTTAGAATGTTTAACAAAATGTCAGATTTTGACAGGTTGCCTACTAAAATCATTGAATAACACTGACAATGACGTTCTGTTAAACATTCTCAACCGTTGTTAACTTTTAACAGTTGTTAAGTCCATTGCTAAATTTAGCAACGCGATCATCACTTGGCCGTTAGATATTTAACTTATTTAATTTGTTTATATATTAATAAAGACTTTTAATCTGGTTTAAAAATCTTAATTATGGCCAATAACATGCATACCAAACTTGAAAACAATATCTTTTTTAATTATCCATCGGAACTTTTAATAAATTTCTTAGTATGAATCACATTAAGTCAGTGAGTACCTGAAGGTGGTCGTAGGTAAAGTATAGTACTTAATGCGTGTTGTAAAGCAATTACGCGCTCATGGAATTACGCACCAACCGCTACGCGGCTTCGTGCGTAACTACTTACAACTCTTCAATAACACTAAAATATTGGACTTCCATTGTCTTTATTTGTTAATTGATACACAACGTTTCGGTTAGTGATGTATCTCCAACCGTTTTCAAGTGATAACTGTGGGCGTCTTCTTTTTGTGATCTTAAAACAGGTCATCTCGTAGCCTCTAAATAGTTCGCTGATACCGGGTCCGTACCGGGCTTGCAACGTTTCTTTAAAACTGTTAGACAATGTTATGGTTTCAATAACACTAAAATTGGACTTCGTTTCGGTTAGTGATGTATCTCCAACCGTTTTCAAGTTATCAACGTTGTATCAATTAACAAAAAAGAAATGATCAAGTTTTAGTGTATTAAAACCATAACATTTCTAACAATTAAAAACGGGGAGATACATATAACATTGTATGGAAGTCCAAGATTTTACTGTTATTAAAACCATAACATTGTCTAACAACTTTAAAGATACTTACAACTCTTATTACGTAATATACTATAACAGCTTAGACCACCTTTAATCTATGTAATATGCAGGGTTCATATAAAATATTAACTAGAATATAAAAACAAAACATACATATTTATCCACTAAGTCAATAATAAGGCCAAATATTAAGAATGCATTTACGCTACTTCTTAGGGTCGGGCGAAAGGACGTGAGACGGTGGGCGAAGACTAACAAACTCCCACTACCACAATTTTCGTATAGCCGCATTAAAAATATTATATTTTATTTAGGTTCTTCCAAATTCGGTGTATCGATGCGATGTTGTTTCCGATTGCAAGCCTACAGGAGATAACGTTTTTCGGTAACTATTTTTCACTTAAATGACATAAATTATACACCATTTTAAAGGTAAGGAAATGCTGCTGTAACGGTTTTTTGAGATATGAGTCGAGTTAAATGAAAATAGTATCTAAACATAACCGATTTTAGGATGACTTTCACTCAAGGAAATATTAAAAACTAAATCCAAATTAAAAAACTAAGACAGCAGAAGCCTAGATTTAAGTGTTGGCTTTTATATAGTTTTTAAAATTATCGATAACTTATACCGTTTTTTCTCGGCGCGAATGGACTCTTAAGGCCAACAGGTTATTACAGTTTCTTAGCTAAAAAAGACGTCAACAGAAAACTTTATTGACAGCAAATGGCAGAATCCCTCTTGCACCACTATTAGTCATAATTGATATTTTCTGATAGATATGGAAAATGTGTAGCCGAAGATAATGTTAATGATATAGTATCGCTTTTCGCACGAATGAACACAGGCTCCCATAAATAATTTAGGTCTTTAGATACTGAAAAAGCTAGGAACATGTTTGTAAGCGTGATAAATGTATCTTAACAATCGTTTGTGTTTTAAATCTGTTGCTTAAAATGATAAGTTTGGGTCAGGTTGTTAGGAGTTAAAAGAATAAATTATTTATAGCAGCTTCCTAAAATATATCCTGCGTATCTTACAGGATATCTCAAAACATATACAGTGATATTAAGAAAATAAATTTACAAAGATTTTTAAATATTATTTAGGTAGAATAATAAAAATTTAATATCAGCAAAACAATAACTCCAACAAAGTGATAAAAGTTTCGAAAGGACCTGGCACACATAACATGGAATTCTGGCTCTGAAACCATCTAGATACTTCACCCTGTAGGTGTACACGAAAATTATTTTAGTTATAGAGTAGCCTAATTTTATTATACCTCTGTTAAAAAATTGCCAGAAAAATGTGCAGAATTTAAAATTATGTACCTCTTTATATGTCGCAAAATATCTGGTGAGAACAAATAAAAAAACCTTTAATTCTAAATATCCCTGTATAATTAGGATAATAACCCAAAATATTTTAACTTAGATTTACCTTTACAAATTATCAGAAATGTATGAATTCTGAAAATATATACAAGTATATCACAATATTAACATTTTCGTTGGCATAATCCATATTATTTATTCGATACTGGACCACCCTGTGAGTTAAATATTAAATCAAAATATTTTAACACTAAACAAATATATAAAATATTACTCCATTGGATTATTTGGACGAAATTTTACTCTTTTTATGCGTTTATATTAAACTTAATAAACAAGGCACTTTTTTTTAAAGATGGAACTGGTGGTTTACTGTTAAGTTTTAAATACCAAAAAATCTATATAATCTCAAATAATCTGCGAAGTAAAAAGTGTAACGCTATTATTACAGTGTTGTGTGATATTTTCCTAAATAAATGCAGCAAGAGGACATGGAGGAAGTGTTGCACTTTTTTGGCTTCTATCATCGATGTTGGCTTCCAACTACCATGTCTACCATTTACGAGAAAGGTAGCTAAATGATCTTTTAAATGCTAATCTGTATATTTTTTAAAGTTTAATAACTTTAAACAAACCGTCATTTTTATTTTTATTTTAAAAGATTTAGTACCACAAATTTTTTGGTTCGCGCACTTTTCTAATTGAATTTTAAGGAAAAATTGACATCTGTCTGTTACTAGTTAATGTTTCCCTTTTTTACAAATTTTAATTATTATTATTATTTTTTTTTTTTTTGGTTATGGCACTTTTCTTTACAGTTTTGGTTATTGTATTTGCTATGGGTGCCAAAGGAGCTTATAAAGATTATAATTTATATTATTTGTATACTAAAAATTAAAATAATGTTATTACAAAATGTACAAGATTATCTAATAAGGTCATCTTTTTGACTTTACCTGTACTTTTATTTAAAAAAAAAAATAAATTAGCCATATTATATATTTTTTTCGCCAAATCCGATAATGATAATAGAGAAACTATTAAACATTAACTAAAACTACTAGAGACCATTTTGATATATTTTTAAATGGCTTGCCCTATTTTTTCTGTGATTGTTCGATTTTTCGTATATCTTGAATCTAAAATTATATATTTTTAAATTAAAAACGTCTATGTCGGTTTATCTCGTTGTATTGGGTTGTTTTATTCGATTACACGTTT
Organism: Listronotus oregonensis; assembly: GCA_019359885.1. NCBI lineage: Eukaryota > Metazoa > Arthropoda > Insecta > Coleoptera > Curculionidae > Listronotus > Listronotus oregonensis. The sequence continues at coordinate 5,811 of JAHBCN010015603.1, forward strand.
TGTAAACTGATTCGATCAACAGCAATCGAATTAAGCATCTAAAGTGAATGACATATCTGTCACTTAGATAATAATCAAAAATAATTTTCTGGCTTTAAAAATAATTTTTTTATTATAGATTTATAAAAATGTTATTTATGGTGAAATACCTTAACATTAAAAAAGTTTTTATATTCGGATAATGTTATTCAATGTGTTTGATCAACGTTGCCGATGCAGTGTGTTCTATTAATTTTATTAATGCCAAAAAAGGTTTGTTTACTTTATTTCTTTCCATTTTAGTCATTCACCAAAGAAAAAAGCCACAGTTCAAAAAAAAAATGATCGAAATCGATTTATCGATTAGCGAGAAAATCAAATTTGAAATTGAGCATCATTTTTGGTTGTGCGTACTTTCTAGTGTCAGTGTATATTTTTTTAGATCAAAAGATATACAAGGAATCGGATGGTCACATAAAAAATAGGTCATTCCATTTTAAAACTAGAAGTTGTATTTAATGTTCAATTGTTTTTCAATAAATACTTTTGAATTTAAAGGAAAAATTATATAAGATGGGTATTTTCAAAGAGCTTTTAAAGAATGAAGACCCAAAATACGTAATATTACGTAGACAAAAAATCATGTGGAATAAGCAGATGTAAACATTAAAATGTAAGTTAGTCAGTACCTTCCAAAAATTATTTTAAATAATAAAAAATATCGAAATTAACTGAGCAGTGAAGGTAAAATAATTGAGGTTTATTAGTAGAAGAAATAATTTTATGCCCAAGTCAGACCTTTATATAGGCAACGTAACATGGCTAAATAAATTTATTATGAAATAAACATACGTACATCATTTTCATTTAAAGCTACGCCTATTACCTAAAAAATCGTCTTTGCTCACCTCTCATGAATTTTACTTTGCAAAAGATACAATATTTTATCATTTTGGTTTATTAAAATTTAAAACTACAAAGTAGTTAAGTTTAAAAAATCCCCAATATGGTAGTCCAAAACTTTACAAAAATAAGGAACTTTTACCAAGGATCTGTCAGAACTGTCCATACAAAATACATCGTAGCATCAGTTCGACGTTGTCAGACTGAAAATAATGATAACATCAGCCGGGAAAATGCCTATGTATAAAAATAAAAATACTTATTTGTAATTATTTTGATATTAATTATAATATTATTTCCTAAAGACACCCTAGACCTATAGATAGAATTTAATAAAATTAGCATAAATATGCAGATAACGATGACAACAAAGGGTTACCTAATGGGTATACAAATAATTTAACAACAACCTACCCTTTTTAATTTAATTAATACATAATTTTGAATTGACCAGCTTATTTTATTTATTACCAAGGGTTTTAAGCATTGGGCTTTCTATAAGCAAGATATTTATCTCATTACTAATTTATTGTTATTCTTATCACACTTATTAGACTGACAATCTAAAAGATACAAAAAAAGTTTAAGATATTCTCATTAAACAAGTAGGCAACATCTCCGTCTGGTTGTTTATTTATTTTTTTAACAATAAAAGGAGAAAATTCTGGCCTTAATTATGTATGTCCTTTGCTTTCTCTGTCCTTTAAAAGCTCTTTGGCAATTTCAGTTTTTTTTTTATTAATGTACAGGTAGAGTCAAAAATGTGGCCCGACTAGTCCTTGTTGGATACCCCTGTACTAATATTTTTATAAAACATATGAAATGCGTCCATCCAGTACCGAACAAGCAACCTCTTGCTTGGTATGGTAGCATTACAACCCTTACGCCAAGAGATTGTTTGTGATTAGTAGTTTTTGTAGCAATACAATAATAGGGTTTTAGAATCGTGTTATTAGAGTCTGTCCCGTAACTTTAATCTAGGCCTACTTCTTTAATAAATATTTGATGGCGCAAACGAATTTTATTTCTATGGTTTAAAACCGATAGAGATAAAGATATATTTATGTCCTAGTCGTAGAGGTAGAATGAGCATGAACTTAGTTTCATTTTTTTAATAGTCTACCGGCCGAGTGATGATCGCGTTGTCAAATTTAGCAATGAATTTAGCAATTGTTAAAAGTTAACAACGGTTTAGAATGTTTAACAAGCGTCATTGTCAGTGTTATTCAATGATTTTAGTAGGCAACTTGTCAAAATCTGACATTTTGTTAAACATTCTAAACCGTTGTTAACTTTTAACAATTGCCAAGTCCATTGCTAAATTTAACAACGCGATCATCACTCGACCGTAAGCCTGGTAGTTTAGTTTCAATATATATGGCAATATATAGTCTGTCTCAAAGTATACAGTGTTAGCTCTTGCCTTCATTTATGGATTATACTTGCCGACAGCAATAAAACTGCGGATCGGTGGGTATTAAAGGACAGAACATTAGGGACGGACTTTAATAATATAAAGATTTATAATTTATTGTTTATTTAGGTAGGTATAATCTTAAAGTTACATTAGGAAATTAAATATATGCAAAGTTTTAATAAATTTATAACTGCATTATCTATACATAATTACATTTTAAATCTAAATATCTAAATCTAATTATGTTTCACTATCAGAGTCATCATTGAGATTAATTACAACAGGATTTGTGTTGTTTTGGATTGAAATGTAAGAATCCTCAATTTTTATAATGTGCTGTAGTGAATTTTTCCAGCTCTCAACTGGTATATTAGTAATAACATTTTTTATCAAATTTATAACACTGGGACCTAAAGTAACAGTAACATTTTCTGCTCTGATCTTTGATTTTACTTGGTTCCACAAATGCTCTATGGGGTTAAACATACAGTGATACGGAGGAAGCCGTAAGAGAGTATGCCCAGCCTGTTCAGCCAAATTATCACATACATATTGCTTTTTAATTGCATATGAATTTAGGACTTCCAAAAGTTGAGTTTTTTTGTAACTGAATTCAAAATAAATATCATTTTTTAACAAATATTCCTGGATTTCAGTTTTTGAACTTGATAAAGCTGATGATTTGTGTAGCAGACGGATGTGGTAGCTTGCGTTATCCATGACAATAACACTGTTGTTTGAAATATTTTTTAAAAGATAATTTTAAAACCAGTTTTTAAAAAGTTCTGCACTTGTATCCTCATGATAATCCAAGCTAGAATCCTAAATATTCTTTGCGGACAACAGCAAGCAGTTTGGGACAAATCCGTCTTCTGAACCAGCGTGTATTATGGTAATGCGTTTTCCTTTATTTGAAGGTGCTTTCGTCTGATAGTTTTGACTAGAATCAACCCATCCTTTGGATAATGTGTCTTGTGTATCGAACCATGTTTCATCAAGGTAAATTATGGATCTGTTTTCTAACCTATATCTTTTAATTTCTTAAAGTTAATTAAATCTCCAAGTGCGTAATCTGTGCGATTCCATTACTACTTGTCTTTTGTCTATTTTGCGGTATTTAAATCCCATTTTACAAACAACTCTATGGAGGGTGGCACGGCTAATATTTATATTGGTTTCGCCTTCGTCTAGCCTCTTTTTTAGTTTATCCAAGGTAGGAATAACTCCGCTTTTATGAAGACAATATATTTTCCTTCTTATTAGGTCCCGATCACTATTGTCTATACGGTGAGATTGAAAATCACTACTTTTTTTCTTTTGTTCAATTCTTCACTAATAATAATATCCCTTATCGATGATTTTGGAGTTTTTGTAAGTAGACAGGTTTTTTTTTAAACTTCTTGTTTAATTAGTCTTCTACTGATTAAAGTTTCATACACATTTTCCACAACATGTTTTGCATCTAATGACAAATGATTTCGACGCCACATAGTTATATTCTCGTAAAACAACTTTTTCGAAACGCACAGTAAAAACGGTTATTCAACATTGCGACTAACATATTAGCCAAAATATTTATATGCCTAATGGTTAATACTCAAGAGATACCTGGCCCACCCCTGCCCTTATGAACAAATGGGTTTACCCAATAACAATAGGTAATAAAATCGTTAAATGTTTATTGGGGTATGGTCCGTCAAAAGCCATAACAATATACTTTAAGACAGACTATACTTCATATGTATTTTCGTAAATACTAGTAAAACATCTGCCATAACAAGCAAACTACATGATAATATTTCAAAAATAATCACCCTCGCTATAAAATATATGTATATTCTAAAAGCAGAATATTTATTATTTTAAAATTGACATAAAATAATGTTTTACAAATAATTTAATTAATTTTATCCATTAATCATAAACCTATAATTTAAAAACGATTCGGAACATATAATAACCCCACTATAAATAACAGGTTGTCCAGATTGTGTACCAAATTAAGTCAAGTTTTTGGAGCAAACGGTGGCTTAATTTTAAAATTATAGAGAATACATGAATAAGAATTGGCTAAAGGATGGGTATAGCTTAATTAGTACCACGAATATTAATGAGAAATTTGATTTATTGGTTACTGTTAAACTGTTTAGAATTAATAATTATATTTTTTAGTTTTTTTTTTATTTTTTTGAACTTCACAACAACTGTTTTGTCTTAACATTTGTTGCAGGAGCACACCCTTTAACTTAGTTTATTTGGGACCCTTTAAATTTGCATTTAATAAAAATAATGAACGACGTTTCTCCAAACTTCCAAATTATTCTTAAAAAAGTTAATGCAGGATACAATATTTAAATTTCATGTATATAACTAACGACTTTAATCCAGTCTGTAGGTAAAAAAAAGGACCGTTTATGACGTTAATTTGTAAGCGGCTGGGAGGTGTTAAAAGTTGTAGAGGGGGATTACCTGAATATGACTTAATAGTTTTAGACTCGAAAAAAATGTGCAGAGGTGAGGGGGTAAAGGGTTCAAAATGGTAAAAACGTGTTTTTCCCTTCTGCAAGCGCCATTGTTAATTTTAGAGGGGTATGTTCAAAATGTTTTTTTATAGATATTAAAAAAACAGTAATAACTAAAATTAATTTGGTCAATTCTTTATAAATAAATTTAAAAATAGCCATTTTTTAAAATGTTGATGATTATTGGAAAATTTTTTTAACCATTTTTATTAATGCAGAAACTTGGTTTTTTTAATTCTGAATTAAATAAAAGGTTTTAAAACATGATCGGATAATTTGTTGCTAAGATAATTAAATTTTACTGATTTTGAAGCCCTTATCTATTGGGCTATATCTTTTTTGTTTATAAATATTTTAGGTCTTACAAACTGTCTTTTGCTTTTTTGAGACTTATATTTTACTAATTTGTATTAACGTAATAAAAAAAGGTACTTTTTTGTTAATAAATATTTGGAGCCAGAGCGCCACCTGCATAAGTTAAGAATTTTTAACTTGGAAATATAAAAAGCTAACTTAAAAACACATATTTTTGAACAAAATTTCTCTACGACCAGTAGGAACCGAGTTAGCATTTTTTTTTAAATAATATCTAAATTATTTATAATAAGTAAGAATTAATTTGGACGACATTTGATAGTATAATACTTGAACTTGATATAACGCATAAAAAAAATTGTAATATTTGTTTTTTGTTGCTAAAATATCTGTTTAAAGTGACTGATACTTTCGAGCGGCGTGAGGGAGGTAGTGGTGGATATAGAGGCTCTCGGACGGACATGCCGAGTCAAAAACTGAAATTGAGAGTTTAAAACAGCCATATCTCTAAAAATGTTTATCGAAACAAGCTTTTTTTTTATTCTGGAGTATGGCAAAACGTTATGAATAATAGTGCTTATAGTTTTAAAAAATTATTATCAATTTTCCTCAAAATTTTAATATCTTATACTTTGATTGAACATTATGCAATCTCCCTTTTTAAAGCAGCATTAAATTATTTTTTAAATTTTAGTAATTTATTCATTTCTTTAAATCATCTTATTAACATGTAAATGGTATAATATCTACCATAAAGGAAAGTAAAATATTATTCATATCGTCTTCAATATTTACAGATTAATACATTCGATATTAATATTAATATATAGAGATGTAGTTCGTACAATAATAAATACATACAGATTAAAGAAACAGTGTTAATTACGAAATAAAGAATAATCAATTAAATTTAATTTAATTTATATTTTAATTTTATATCCGAAACTTCATTAGATGACATAACAATTATTAAATCTGGAGCTTACACTTCAGTTTCAGTTGCAGATATATTAACTAATTTCTGGTCAATACTATATTCATTGGAGGATTAATCAACACCAATCTCGTCAAAAAATTCACGAACTTATATATTAGTAGCCTCTGATTCTGGTTTTTTAATTTCTAAAGTGCTTTCAATATTTTGCTTAAAAATGAGCTGCGACGCATGGATTTAAGTTAAAAGCACTAAATGCACTATTACTTATAACTTTTTGCGCTACCCCAGATTAAAAAAAGCTTGATTCCATAATAATTCGTAGAAATATGACTATTTTGTTCGCGCTCCGCTGATTTCAACTCTCGATTTTAGTTTTTGGCTAGGCATGTCAGTCCGAGAGCTTTTATCCTCACCACTACTTCCCTCGCGCCGTCCAAAGTATCAGTCACTTTAAACACATCTTTTTGCAATAAAAAACAAATATTACAAGTTTTTATTATGCGTTATATCAAGTTCAAGTATTATACTATCGGATGCCGTCAACATTAATTCTTAGTTATTAAAAACAATTGAGATATTACTTAAAAAAAAGTTGCTAACTCGGTTCCTACTGGTCATAGAGACTTCTTTTTTTTTTAAATACTTGTTTTGAGGTAAGCTTTTTATATTTCTAAGTTAAAAATTCTTAACTAATGCAGGGGGCGCTCTGGTTCCAATTGTTTATTAAAAAAAAGGTACCTTTTTTTCAAGGCTCAAAACAAAGGACTGAATATAAATTTTTTTTATTACGTTAATCCAAATTAGTAAAATGTAAAGGTCGAAAAACCTAAAATATTTATATACAAAAAAGATTAAGCCCAATGAATTAGGGCTATAAAATTAGCAAAACTCAATTATCTCAGCAACAAATTATTGCTTTTGAGATATTTACCCAAACTTTGGATTTTCATACGGACGCCATATTGGATTTTTACATTTTTGAAAAAAGCTCTTTAAGAGCTTTTCATTGATGTATCACAAGTCTAGGTTTTCAGATTGCTTAAGCTCTAAAAACGATAATTTTTGTTTATTTGATAGTAGGCTTAGACTAGACTGCGTAATGGCCGCCGCCCGTTTCATAAAAAACAAATGATACGCACCTGGAGCGGTATCAACCTAACCATAGACATTTAAGATTCTTAGGGATGAACTTGTTACCCTATGGATCTTTTGTGAGAGCGAAATTCAAAACTTATACACAAAAGTGATGCTTTTTGCAAAAATTAATACTTCCTAATATTACCTTAAACTGATAATAATTAAACACAACTGTAAAACAAAAATGTATTAGTAAACAAGAAAATAAAATCACAGTACAAGTCTTCCTCCATTTTCCACACATTTCTCGCATTTTTTCAACACCTTGCGGGTTACTCGGCGTAACGTGTTTCGGCTGATGGAAGCAAACACATCCCGTACCCGGTGTTCTAGTTCCAGCCTAGTTTCAGGCGGAGAAAACTCGTACACCTCATTTTTTGCGTGTCCCCATAGGTAAAAATCAGGGAGTGTGATGTCCGGTGATCTAGCTGGCCAAGTAATTGGCCCATTATTAGAGATTATGTTGTCATTAAAGGTATTTCTAAGGATCTCCATCACCTTCCTGGTACTGTGCGCTGGACATCCGTCTTGCTGGAACCACAAATTATTCATTTCATTTGGCGGAACTGTATTTCTAATGGCCGGTAAAATCGGTTTTTGCAGGAGTAGCAAATACCTATCTTCATTTAGTTTCTTCAAAAATAAATGGTTCAATTAAACGGTTGTCTAAAACAGAAAAAAATGTTTTATTTAATTGTGAGACGTAAATTAAAGGAGCATTTTAAATTACCTATGATGCTACACCAGACATAAAAGCCAAACCTTGTTTGTAGCCGTCCTTCTTCTAAATTATGTGGATTTTCTGTATCCCAGCAGTGATAATTGTGCCTATTAAAAATTCCACAATTTGTAAACCGGGTTTCGTTTGTCCAAAGAACCTTGGATTGGAATTGGGTATCTGTTGACATTTAGTAATAAACCATTAACTAAAGGTGATTCGTCTATTAAAATCATTCCTCTGAAGACCCTGGACAATACGTGGTTTGTATATGAAAACGGTGTTTTTAAAGACCGATGACAGATGACTTAGGAATTGTTGTCTGTTTTTCCACTTTTCTAACCGATGTTGGGGGAAATCATCTCTAAGTTTTCCATTATAATCGCCTCTCTTGCTTAATTTTTTTTTGTATAAGTTTTGGGATTCGGTTTCAAAAAAAGATCCATAGGCTAACAAGTTCGTAACTAAGAATCTAAAATGTCTTTGGTTAGGTTGTTCCCTTTCCGGAAATTGTTCTTGGTATCAAGTGCTGCAGCTTTTTATTTCTGTTAGATTTAAAATAAATTTCTAGCATATCCACCTTTTTATTTTGGGAAAATAATTAAGAGCCATTATTGTAAATATTTAAAATATAAAACCCTTGAATTTTTGTTAAAGGCGTTTCTAAAAAAAATGAGCTAATTTTGACATTTACATTATTTAAATTATAAAAATCGTATCATTTGTTTTTTGAAACGGGGCGGCCATTACGAGTCTAGTCTAAGCCTACTATCAAATAAACAAAAATTATCGTTTTAGAGCTTAAGCAATCTAAAACCTAGACTTGAATACATCAATGAAAAGCCCCTTGAAGAGCTCTTTTCAAAAATTAAAAAAATCCAATATGGCGTCCTTATGAAAATCCAAAGTTTGGGAAATATCTCAAAAACAAATAAAGTTAGAAAAATATTTTTACTTAAATTAAATTCTTTTAAAAAGTGTTTAATTGTATTAATCTTAAAACCGTAAAATTGGTAGTTTCGAGCTACACAAAAGTTAAAAATGCACAATTTTGGTTTTTTTAAAATTATTTCAAAAACCATAAAAGATAAAAAAATCTGAAAGCGATTTAATTTTGCAATTAAATTGTCAAAAATTTTTCCTAATTTAACAACACTGTAGCTCTAATTTCCCGATTTTCCAATACATGTAGACCCAATTTGGGACACACTGTATGACTATGGGTCTGTGATGCACCGTTTCAAAGTTATTAAAGGAATATCTTTAGAATGGATGCAATTATGTAACGCTGATCGATTTATCCTTATTTAAAATTATGTAAAAAACTACGCAGTGTTGTTGTTTAAAATAAAAAATGGAAAAAGGTAACAAATATCTGAAATGTCAAGGACACAAAAAGTTAAAATCAGTCCCTTTTAACACTACTTTTAGTAAAAGGGAACTATATTTAATAATAACCTTATTACCGAAACCATTCTAACAAAAAAAGACGCTTTTAAAAACAAATAAATAAAGTGTCCCATTAAGAAAATACTAATTTTATGTGGTGTCTGTTTTTTTTAAATTAAATCACTTTTGAGTACTGTTAAAGATTTAGAGAATAACACTGGCCGACAAAAAATATTTTTTTTGATGTGACACAAAGCTGAATAGCATTTTGCAGTAGAATGGACCTATCTAAATACGAAAATGTCAAACAAAAAGTTGAAACACGTAAGGTTTTTTTGTTACATCACATTAAACAAACCACATATAGGTAGAACGGCACCATATAATATGTATTTAAAAAATATATTTTACAACCTTGTATATCGATTAAATTTATAAATTATATTATATTGTTTTTTTTTAAGCAAACATAATAAACACATTAATTTTACTTTTTCCTTTTATGGGGTGTCACATCTTCTCTCTTCAAAAACCAACAGTAATCACCCATCATGGCTGGATCCCATCGTCCTGATATCTTGATGGAACCTTTCACCTTGCTTGTCGCTGACGGCGCCCAAATTCTTAGGAAAAAATGATAAATGAGAATGAAGAAAGTGAATTTTTAATGACATTCGGCAACCAAGCGATTTATAGAAGTCTAACAGTTCATTAACTAGTTCTTCGTAGTTTGCATCCATATTATTGCCCAAAAATCCCCCCCACACTTACAAATAGTTCCAAGCTCTGGTTCTTGCGTGGGGAGTTCTCTTTAAAATTAACATCATCCAGATTTTCTGATTTGTGGCCCAATAAAAATACCCCCTTTTTTTGAGTTTAATTGGGGAAAGACTTGTCTTTATTTAAAAACCTTCACCTCTTTATTCATACCTTAAAAATTTTTTTAGTCCCATTTAATATGAAGGGAGGCAAAAACACATTTTTTTTGGTCAAAAGTGGGATATATTTAACATTTTGAGACCGGTTGAAATTCACTCCTTTCCGGCCAAAACTTTTTTCCCCCTTAAAAAAAAAAAAATTTTTTTTGGGGGTTTCCCAAAAAATTTAAATTTTTCCCCATATCTGCCTTTTTACCGGTTGTAATTTATTGTATCTAAAGTATACCTATTTTAGGTTTCTTTTATTGTAACTGAATGGGGAACTGGTTGATGGTTTAAATTTCCTTATTAAAAAAAACAGCTTTTAAGCTATTTTTGATGAGTCGATGAAAAGGCCACTCACAAGGAAATTTGATTTAAGTTTTTGCATTAAACCCGATATCAGTACACCACATATGGTTTCATATTGTAAAATGCAGAAAACGTCCTTTCTTTTCCCAAAAGTCGTAATTTTTGTTTCTTTTTCTAATAAGTTCCACTCCTTAAACGGGAACCAAAATTCGTGTTGCTTTACAACCCCAAAACGTACTAAAAATTTTAATCCCTTTTAAAACTTTGGGGTTTTGAACAAAAAATGTGGCCCCCATTTTCCCCGGAATTTGGGGGTCCTGGAAAAATTTCATTGGAGGAATATTTTGGCAGATGGCAAATTCGGATTTCGATCTTGCGCTTTTTTTTTTGGAAAAACCCCAGTCTTTTTCTGCAAAAAACCAAAATGATTGGTGGTTCTCCCCTACCTGGGGAAATGCAAAAGGCATACTTTTTTTCTTTCCCCCTTTATCCCTGCCCAAGAGCCAACTGACACAACAAACATTGGAGCCATCTTTTTGATTTCATTCACCAAAATACATGAAAAGGGTTTTTTTAATTTTAAAAAAAGGCCTGGTTTGACTTACCATAAATTCCCCAAAAATTAACAAAACTTGTCTGGAAAATTTTGAAACCCCGTCGCTTTTTGACATTTTCCCCGTTAAAAATATTTTTTTTACTGCAAAGACCTAGTCAATTGAAACCCGGGGAAAACTAAATAAGAGAATAAGCTTAATGTTATAAAAACCCTTTTTGGTTTTTTTTTGCACCCTTTAAATGCCCCCTTAAAATTTAATATTCAATTTAAAAGGGCTAATGGGCCCATTTAAAATGGACGTTTGGGTTTATGGTTTTTTTTATTAATAGAAAGGTATAAGCATTACGTAAATATTAGGCTGAACTGTGTTACAAAAATTGTGTCGGCCAGTGTAATACACAAAATTGCTATATGATATATTTTTTATATAAGAAAAGCCACAAATATGGTCCTGTTCAATCCTTGTTGAATGACCCTTTATATTCAGCTGTATGTATTATTAAAGTGTTTTTTTTTTTAAATCATTGAAACAATACTGCGATAAGTAAAATTATAACCCGCCCTTGAAGAAACCTTTTTTTGTTCAACTTAATAATGACCCGAAGAATATATTGATGCGCGAATTTGTATAAAATATTGTTTTTACTTTTTAATGCAGTCTCTTTAATATTTGCATTCAGTAACTGAAATCAGTATTTAAAATTATTTATTTAGTTATATTACTAGATAATTGGTGGAAAGGTTATTTTTAGCCAGCGACCACCCAACTATTACTTCTTTTTGCTTACTGTGAAACTTGATACTAAGAACATGCTAGTAAGCATACTGACGTAAAGAAGTAAAACTTAAGGACTGTCATTTAATTTTAAAGGCACTTAATTAGCATAATGTGTAATTTTAAACTAAAATAACAATTTGATAAACACGCCTTTTACCTTATTGCATTTTTCCAAGACGTTAAGTGCATTGTGCACGTGTTATATAAAATTAAATTAAAAATAAAAAGTTTCTCAAATAAATTTCGTGTTTAGTACATCGATAGAATATTTTATATCATACTAGTTTATTATTATGTTTTTATTGCGTAGTTACTAACTACAGTATAGTGCACTTTATACCCGTGCGGGCATAAAGTACACGTTACGGCCCGCGCGGGCATAAAGACCAAAACAAGATGTTAAATTTAACGCCTTTTCAGAAGCCAGCTAAGTTCTACAGAGTTTTCTGCCATTCAGTTTGGTAATTTGTCATATTCTTTGTCGTAGGCATCTTTCGATTTCTTCAGTAGCAAGTTTGATGTGGCTTTTTTTGCAATTTCTTTAGGAATTTCAAAACTTTCCTGTATTTTGACAGCTAGCAAAATTTGATGTCCCTAGTAACGATTATAAGCCAACTATAATAAAAAGAAAATGTTGATAAAATCAAATTTAAGGTTTTGTATTTTTTAAAAATATTTACTAGTATGATAAAGTTTGTATACACCGCGGGTAGATGTGTATTGCCCTCGGGCGACTTACATAACTTGGGCCAGAGGCCCTCGTGTTTGTAAGAGCGTCGTCCTCAGGGCATAAACATTTACTTAATACCCTTGATACATAAATCGCTATATGTATATTAAAGCGGTAATAAAAGCGTCATTGGAGACCTGTGTGTTCATAATGGTTATGAAGACAAAAATTAAAGTTTAGGAATTAAAAATATGTTTCAAAAAAATTATTATAAATATCATCTTTAATTTTGATTTTTATTTTAGACAACCTCATTTTAGGGTAAACGAGGAAAGATCAGATGCTCCTTGGGGTTACTCTACTTGGCGCGCTCTAAAAAAACGGTTTTTACTATTTTTTTGTCAAGCTTCTATCAAAGTTATTAATAAAAAAGATGTTGGGCTTAATCAAGGGTAATAAACTTTACAAGGAGTGCTCGATCCCATTTAAGCCCATATACGCCAATTTAAATGTCAATTCGGTATTTGTGACGCAATCCGTTTGCCTGTTTGTTTTGTTTACAAGTGGTATAATGACTTAATTTTTTAAAATGTTATACATTACAGTTCTAATAGTAAGTTCATATCCAAAATAGTATTTTAAAGTTGAATATTAAACAAAAATTAATAAAATGAATCTACCTTCTGGGCAAAATGGGCAAACGGATGACGTCCAAACATAACCTATATTTGCGGACAAATAGTAAAAATCGAGCACTCCTTATTAAGTTTACCACCCTTGGGGCTTAATAAACACACTTGAACTGCCAGGAAAATTAATTTTTTGATAATTTTAAACATTATGAATACATGTAATGGTAACGCTTCAAAAAGTAGACATGTGTTACGTTGTCCATATCTCTGGAACGAATCATCTGAAATTGAAACATTTAGTGGCGTTAGATTAGGTATGTCAGTGGGTTCAATTCGACCTACAATCATTAAATTTTACATATAATAAACAAAATGGCGGACTTTAAAAAAAAATAAATAAAAAAAGTGTTTTTTTGTGGTATTTGCTTTACAAAAAATTAGTAAAAGTTAAAATTTTGAGATGATTGTAGGATGAATCGAACTCATACATCTGAGCGTTATCTATTTAAAATTTCATGAGAATCGGTTTGGTAGTCTCTAAGAATCGGACAACGTAAGGTCGAAAAACATAGTTTAGAGATAAACGCGTTGGGGTCGAAAACCTGAAAAAAAATAGTACCAATATCTAATAGTCGATGCCTGCACCAAACAAGATTCCTTCTGCTTCTTCCAGGATTTGACTTTTATCTAAGTTTTATTCTGCCTTTTTTAGAAGCCTCTAATCATTGGCGGTTTGCTAAAGCTATGCGCGCTTTGTTACGTGTGTCGCGCGCTCGGATAATAAAACGACAGGAAAGTCAAAGTGGGAGTAGGGCTATGTTGAACCAAGCGACTTCATTCACTACAATATAGTACAATGACACGTCTGGTCATTGATCTAATGAAGTGTTGTATATTCTCTTGGGATATCTTATTTCACTCTTTCTCTTACTTGTGACTAAGTGCTGCCAGAGTCTAAGGAACGCGCTGTAAGTCCATCAATCTGCGATCTAGGATGTTCCACACATGTTTTATCAGAGAAGGATCAGGCGCCACGGTAAGTGTCTAATGAAGTCTACGGCCACTCTGTCCACATGTGATCTGCCGTTGCTTGTTGAAAAGGGGGTTTTCGATCGTCTTAACATATGTAAGAACATGTGGTTTCATTACTTCCTAAATGTACTGAGTATCCTTCTAACAGAGACTAGAGGTGTTCTGCTACCAAAATCCAGATTCATTAGCAAAGATCACATGGTTTCATTCTTGTTCCAACAGGAGTCTTGTCTCTGCACAATCGCAGTTGATGACGTCGATGGACAAAAGTCAATGCAACACCCATTGGGAAGGTAGAAACTAAAAGACTTTACCGCTGATCTTGTTGCACATTTGTTTTTAAACATGGCATGATATTACGCATATTTGCCGACGTAACCGAATGAGTTAACTAGGTTTTTTGTTTGTTTTACATTTTTAAATCCCTTTAAGTTATTGCCTAAAGTTTAGAGTTTGTTGTGTGACTAACTGAAATGCAACTGTAACATTATAAAATATTATTATTTTTATTTTTTTTTTTTGAATAATAATTTTTAATCTTTGCAGTTAATGACAAATTTTAATTTATTCCTTAATTTTGTGTGGGAGTATATATGGATTTTAAATTAATGATATTTTATATTATTAAATAATATCTGTTTTAGGTTTAAATAAGTTTCTGACTTACAAGTATTTTCCTAACTAATTGCATTTAAATGTAATAGAGGCAATTCTCTCGGTGACGGCAT
>JAHBCN010015604.1:0-20723 GCA_019359885.1 Listronotus oregonensis
CTTCATTTAAAGGAGCATCATCAAGGATATCAAAAAGGTTTGATTGAGTATGTTCAGATATCTATCTGCGTTTAAATTTTTTTTTAAACAGCGGTACACCAACTTATTTTGAATTAAAAACAGATTGTACCATGTGGGAATTTGTATTTCCATGTCTTTTATTATGTTCCCGTATCTCTTAAGCGTGAATTTTTTTTTCAAATTTTGATTTTACCATTGAAGCTATGATCCTTGAAAACGGATTTAGGTGCAAGGGAAATATAGTGGCGGCTTAATACTCCCTTTTCACCTTATATGAGGAGCTTGTTGGAGAGTAACGTAAAGTCGGTAAAAAAAAATTGTCTTTATAGGGTGGTTGGAGATCAGCTCTTAACTTATGAAGCAAATTCAACCGTGTTTATTCAGATTAAAGCTATATTAAACCCAAGATCTTTATGCGGCTTATCTTCAGATCCGACTGCGCCAGAACCTTTAAAGTCGGTACGTTTTTTTTTTTAACTTTAAACCTTTACAGGGTTTTTCTGCTAAAGAGTTAGATAAGACGCCTTATAACCGGTTAGACATATTTTAATTATTAGAAAAAATGGTTTAGGGGTTTTAAAAACGATGAAGTTCTGAGTATGTAACCTATACAAACCCGACAAAAATGGAACACCGATAAACCGAATGTTAATATAGGGTATGTGGTAGTGTTGAAAACTGACCATGCACCTGCGTTACATTGGACTTTGACTATTGTTATCAATGTCCACCCTAGAAAGGATGGCGTTATACGTAATGTTATAGTTAAAACAACTAAAGGGGTTTTAACGCGACCGGTTGTAAAAATTTATATCTTGCCCACACAGCAATTTAGTATAACAGTTGTATTGTAGATGTAAATTTTGTTTAAAGTACGGTTTTTTATAATATTTTTAAAATAACGTTATTATAGAGAAAAAAAAATAAATTTATGCACTAAAAAATAACAAAATAAAGTCTAATAAAAAAAAAATAGATAAATAAAAAAAAATTAGAGAATATTGCTTTTAAATTGACTTTGGCCTATATAACCATAATTCTTAAATCTTTGAATTATCGATAATTTTGAATTTATATTTTTTATTATATCGTATGAATAAATACTAATTCTTTATTTTTATTTAAGAAATTGAAATATGTTATGTAAAATTAAGTCAGTGGTTTGCAGGGCAAGCGCATTTTTTAATCAAAAAACAAATAATCCTAAAGTTTGTTTTAAAATTTAAAACTGACTGTTTTTGGTATTAGTCCAGTCAAATTAAATATTTCAATAAATATTTAACTGACTATATATATATATATATATATATATATATATATATATATATATATATATATATATATATATATATATATATATATATATATATATATATATATATATATAAAAATTTTAATATATATATATATATATATATATATATATATATATATATATATATATATATATATATATATATATATATATATATATATATATATATATATATATATATATATATATATATATATATATATATATATATATATATATATATATTATTATAGTCAGATAGTGTGTTTTTCTGCAAAAATAGTTAGAGCCTTTGAAAATATGAGGGATAGCTCATTTAAAGGTTTAATTTTTCGATGCTATGTTATGGTGAATGCGCTGGTAAATGGGTAAATGGTCTACAGCATTAAATTATTTTTTTAAATATTCGAGTAATCTATCTTGATGCGCTGACGAGGGTTGGTCCGATTTTTATTTTCAACTGCTGTAGCCGGCCTGGGCCATTTTGCATGGCGGCCGCTGGTGAAACAACATTGGTTTAATATTTTTACTGCTAATATCGTGGTCATCCGTATGGGATTTTTAATTTAAACCATCCAAATTTTTGCAAAGGCTCCAGTTTTGTTGTTTGTAAATATTTTTGAAAAGTAATGGTGAAATTTGCAAAGATGGTCCCTGAAAATCAGGATTATAAGATTTTATTCAACCGCCCACTTCGAGGCCACATGTTAACCTAAGTAAGTTTAATTATTTTTTTATCTGTTAAGCACTCATATTGATCGGTTTTTACTAATTTTACTTTTTGATTACTCTAATATTCCTACGTTTTATCGCATAATTTTTGAATGTTGGGAAAGTATTCTGAAATAAGGGCTATTATTCTCAATACAGTTTGTGTTTTTTTTCTCAGACGAAGGCAACTTATAACACTTTATTTTAGTTATTTTAAACTTACAGGCACTGGCTTTAGTTTTACATTGTAAATATAAATTTGATCTGTCTGGCCTTTTTATAATACATTTTTTCTTTAATGTTATAAATTCTTTTTGTGGGAATTTCTTAGTCAGTTTTTGGGTTAATTGACAGTTGATAATTAGTTTTTCTCTTGATTGTCTGTTTTAAACCCTGTATTTTTTTTAATTTTGAAATGTATCATTATTGTTCCGTACTTTCTTTGCTAAGTAAGCTTTAGTTAAGAATACATAAAGATAACTTTAAAACTGTTGAAATTGTGTTAATTGATTTTCAAGTAAATAACATAAGCTAAAAAAAAATATAAAAATTTGTTTTTTTTTGCTTAAAATCAAAATAATTTAAAAATTTAATATACTATTATAGGGTCAAATATTCTTTATTTATGTAAAAGAAATACTTGATGAGTATTTATTTATTACTTATGTAATAATACTTAAAATAATTCAGATTTGTTTTCTTGGCTAATTTCTCAAAACAATGTTTTTAATTATGTCCCTTTTCAGCCGATGTGTCGATATATAAAGCTACTACGTTACTTTATACTAAATTCTTTTTGTACCATTTTTTTATATTTGATTAGCCATGTATAAATTTCAAACTTTGGTTGTTTTTCTTAAACTGTGCTGGGCAAGGAATGTCGGTTTATTTTTTTGTAAATTTCTAATGCTTTAAGGTTTAATTAATATTGATTATTATGCTCTTTTAATGAGTGTAGGGATGTTTTACTGTATATTGATTATCGATATGAGTGATATTGATTTATTAATTCTAGTAACTTGAAGTTTTTTTTTTGGTTATTCATGTTATTCTTGTTGACAAATGTAAATTCTTTTTTGTAAGTTTCATTAATAAAATTAAGAGGCAGGCATGCGCATTAATAAAATTCCTTTTCAATTTTATATAATCCTAAATCAAGATCGGTATTAATCAAGAGAGTTTTTTTTGGTAGTTTTTGGTTTCATTAAACATCAGTGATGTATGATTTGATTTTATACCTAATAAATGCGCAGAAACAGCTATGCCATTAGTAACCTATAATATTTTATTTTTAATGTCTTAAATTAATTTGTGGAAACAATTTTATTTATTTTTGGTATGTTCTGTCAGCGACGATAGCACGAATGGCCTGTTTTTTTGAATCGTTGTATTTAATTGATTGATTTAGTTGATTCTGTATTTTGAGGACTTCTTTTATTTGATACTATTGTTTTTTTTTATTTGTAAATTTATTTAAGGCCCTCAGCCAATTCTTTTGTTAATATTTTTTTTTATCCTGTAAATTAATTTAAGGCCATCAGCCAATTCTTTCGTTAATTTTTTTTATCTGTAAATTTATTTATGGCCCTCAGCCGGTTTCTTTGTTTGTTTGTTGGTTTGCTTTGAGATTTAATAATGTACTTAAGGCCTTCAGCCAATTCTTCTGTTAGTTTATTTTTAATTTGGAAATTTATTTAAGGCCTTCAGCCATTTGCTTTTTGTATTAAACTTTAATTTTTTTATGGTTCAAATTTTAATGCCTACCGATGTTTGTAGGGCCTCAAAATTCAAGTATAACTCAAAATTCAAGTTTAACTCCAAATTTGGATACTTTACCAGATTTACGTTCAAACTGACCTCCAAATTCAAGTAAAACTCCAAATTCAAGTTTAATTCCAAATTTGGATACCTTACCAAATTTACATTCAAACTGACGTCCAAACTCAAGTATAACTCCAAACTTAAGTATAACTCCAAATTCAACTTTAACTTGTGATTTGCCTCAAATTTTACTCCGGGGTTGAGTCCAGACTCTGCAGACCACCCTTACCTGCCGTCAGGAAACAGGCAAACTTTTATTAATTTATTTATTTAACAATTACTAATCCTAATTTATGTAACTTGAAAACTTAAACCTTTTTTAATTTATGAAATTTAAAACGTCAAGAAACTATTTCAAAATAAATGTAATTTGTTTTTAATCTTTTTGAGTTTTATTTAGCTCACCTGATACCAGAATAATTTGTATTATTATATTATTATTATTTATTTATTTATTTTTTTTCTCTTTAATGAGTATTGACCAAATCAGTTTTTTTTTAATGCTTATATGCTAACTTTTTTGTTTTGTCGTGCACTGGTGTGTGATCGCCCAAGCAAGCTCCTATAACATCTAGGGGACTTCCAGTTTGTAGTCCGTAAGAAAACTGGTGGCGCCATAACGAACTCACTATTCCTCACCCTGAGCTGCGGGTAGGTTTGCACGCACACCTACAGCTTGCTTTGGCGTGAAGCTAACCTGTGCACAGGATAAATTTTGTATTAATGTTTTTACTTTTTCTTTTTGAGCAATTGGTGTGACCATCATAGTCACACCAGTTTTTATATAAACACTGCTTTTAAAAAAAGTGCGTGGCAAATTTTTGGCGCCCAACGTGGGGCTGCCAATTAAATTTTCCTTAAAAAAAAATTATTCTGGGACCCATTTAAGAACGGTCAACTTTTGTGTGAGCTAAGTAAGATAACAGTTTTGATTTACTAACCTACTAATGATTGATTGTTTCACTTGCTTTTATATTGTATTAATTGCCAAGTATCTTTATAGATTTGTTTATTCAATTTTGTTTCCGCCTTGTTATTGAGATTTACTTATTATTGCGTATTGTTTATCTGTATTATTGAGTATTGACGGCTATTCTATTATTGTTATTGGGGTTTACTTATTTAATCACTGTCTACGTTTAATGATCTTATTATTGCCAATTGTTTATCTGTATTATTGAGTATTGCCGGCTATTTTATTATCGTTATTACCGTGATTAATTATTGCTGATTGACTTAATTTGTATCTTTTTTTTACTTTTATCGGTCGTTTGATTCTGATTTGTTATATTTGATTATACTTTGTAACGATGGACTATAATATGCAGATAAATTATCTTAAAAAGGAGATGCTCATTTATGAGCTTACGGTCCGTGGAATACCAGCTGACGACTCGAAAACGGTTGATGAGTTACGAGCGGCTTTACGCCCACTCTTACAATTGGAAAAGAAGGGCAAAGTTTTGAATTATCCTCCGTACAATTTTAAATTCGAGGACGAGAGAGAATTCGTTTCCAAGGCGTTAGATGATGCCAAAAAGACTATGAAGACCGTTTCTGGGGAAAACGGGATAGCTAAATTCGAGCGAACTCAGTCGCGTTTAGTACATCTTTTTACACGTGTCGATCGCATTCCTGTTGCCAACCTAAAAGGGGAAGATATCGATACACGAGCCAAGTTATTGGTCGATGTTTTGGCTACCTTGAATTCTTTATCAGAATCTTTGAAACATGATCCTAATCTAAGCCTACTCTAAGAAAAATCTCATCTCGACAAGTCCGACTCTGAAGAGTCAATCGTTTCCGGCGCAAGTCTTAATATTCAACGTCCTGGAACGTCACGATCGACGCCTACTACTTGTCATGCTGTTAAATCGCAACGCGTAGAAAAATGGGGTCTTAAATTTACCGGCGACACCAAAGAACATTCTGTACATAATTTCCTAGAACGGGTTTCGGAATTGCGTGTAGCTCGCGGATTAACGGAACACGAACTGTTTGAATCCGCTATTGATTTATTTTCGGGTAAAGCTTTGAATTGGTTCCGAGCAAATAGGACTAGGTTCTCTGACTGGAAAGGTCTATCCGCCTTGCTTTGCAAGCACTTTGAGCCACCAGATTATCGTCCTTATTTAGACGTTACGGTAGCATACCCGAGGATGTCCAACTTGATATCGTGACCCGTAATTTATCACCTTTCTATACGACGCAACTTCCAGTAGTAAATTCAATAGACGAACTCGAAGGGGAATGTCTCAAATTGGAAGCCAAAAGTACCGCGCAGATCACTACGTACCTCCCTCTAGGAAGCGTCACGGTTTCGTGGAACCCGATTTTGCTTTTATCGCCGAGAGTAGTTCTACCTCCGATATTGATCGAGCTTCTAATGCTGCCGTACCTATAGTTAACGAAGTTAGGCAGTCCTCATTTACTCCGAATACGACTCCGGTTACCAGAGCTCCGACCGCTAGAGCTGTTATTTGTTGGAACTGTAAGCAGTCCGGCCATATTAATCGTGAATGTCCGAGCCCTCGTAAAACTTATTGTTATCGTTGCGGTACCGCTGACGTAACCGTCCGAAATTGTCCGAAGTGTTCATCTCCGGAAACGACTCTCGGAGAGTCGATAGGTCGTAGATTTCTCCCCAAGTTAACATTCCTTCGACCAACGAAACTAATTTTCCGAGCGAAAACCGTCGTGGTTTTTCACACAAGTATCTTCTTGACTTTATCATTTCTCATGCTCATGGCGACGAACGCCCATATTTAGAAATTTCAGTCTTAGGTTATTCAATGTTAGGGTTGTTAGATTCTGGGGCTTCCCGCACTATTGTGGGCGAACCTGGTTATAGAATTTTGCAAGATTTGGGTTTAAAACTTATAAAACGTCCCACTAACTGTACTGTTGCTAATGGTCAAAGTTGTTCAAGTATAGGTTACTTTCAAACACCAGTAACACTACTGGACAAAACTCGCGTAATTGATATTTTAGTTCTACCTGATCTGGCACATAAACTTATTTTGGGCATTGACTTTTGGAAAGCCATGGATATTATTCCTGACTTGAAACAAGATGTTTGGCATTTTTCTAGTGAATCTTCTGTGGACATTAGTAGTGTAGTCGACGCTGACTCACTATCTGTAGCCGAAAGAACTGCTTTAGGTACCTTGGTTAAGGAGAAAATTTCTTTAACGGGAACTGGTCTTGGATGCTACAAGGTAGCAGAACATAATATTGAATTAGAACCCGGCACCCCCCCTATTAAAAAACGATATTATCCCGTATCTCCGTTTAAACAACAAATAATGGACCAAGAAGTCGAAGAAATGCTAAAGCTTGGAGTAATCGAACCATCAAAAAGTCCATGGTCTAGCCCAGTATGTTTAGTACGTAAAAAGGATGTCAGCTACAGATTTTGCATCGATTTTAGAAAGCTGAACGCCAAAACAAAGAAGGACGCGTACCCAATTCCATATATTTCAGCCATTTTGGACCGTCTCAAAGATACTCGGTATATCAGTTCCATCGACATTAAATCTGCCTTTTGGCAAGTGCCTCTTAGTGAATCCTCACGAGAATATACGGCTTTTACTGTTCCAGGAAGGAATCTCTATCAATTTCTGCGCATGCCCTTTGGGTTGACTAACGCGCCAGCCACCTGGCAACGTATAGTAGACCGTGTGTTGGGAGTGGACTTAGAAAATCATGTTATGGTATACTTGGATGATATAATTATTGTTTCGAACACTTTTGATGAACATCTAAGAATTTTGGGCCTTGTTTTTGACCGATTAAGAGAAGCTGGTTTGGTGGTGTCCGAAGATAAATGCCATTTTTGCAAACCGGAGCTAAAATATCTTGGTTTTGTCGTAGACGCTAAAGGATTGAGACCTGATCCCGAAAAGGTTCAGGCTATTTTAAATATACCTCCTCCCAGAAATGTTACAGAGATCCGTCGATTTATTGGAACTGCTTCATGGTATAGGCGATTTGTGCCCAATTTTTCAACAGTGTTGGCTCCAATTACACGCCTTACAAAGAAAAACGTGAAGTGGGTGTGGACCGACGACTGTCAGAAGTCCTTTACCATCATCAAGGAGGCTTTAGTCACTGCTCCTGTGCTTACATGCCCAGATTTCTCAAGAACCTTTATACTTCAAACCGATGCATCTTTTTACGGTTTGGGTGCAGTCTTAACACAAAAATTCGATGATGGCGAAAAAGTTATCTGTTATCTATCCAGATCCCTCACAAAACAGGAAATGAAGCTTACTGTCACCGAGAAGGAGTGTCTTGCAGTAATTTGGAGCGTGGAGAAACTTCGGCATTACTTGGAGGGAGTACATTTCAAAGTTATTACCGACCATCATTCACTGTTGTGGCTACATAATCTCAAGGACCCTCAAGGCCGCCTTGCTCGTTGGGCTCTTCGTCTTCAACCTTACGACTTCGAGCTAATTCACCGAAAAGGAAAGGAGCACATCGTTCCTGATTTTCTTTCCAGATCCGTTCCTGTTACCGCGGAAGCCATAGCAACTGTTGATGAACACCAGGAATTGTCATCTTTTCATAATACTACCGATAAGTGGTATATCGGTATAATAAGGAAACTAGAAGAACACCCAGAAAAATTCCCTTGTTGGCGGGTAGAAAATGGTAACTTGTTCAAAGTTGTAAAGTCCAACAATCCCAGTTTTCCCGACCATTCTAGCTTTTGGAAATTATTAGTACCCAAAGATAAGCGTAAGGAGATCCTACATCGATGTCATGATATTCCAGCTGCAGGCCATGTTGGTGTTTACAAAACATTTTGGAAAGTCTCGGAGCGTTATCACTGGCCTAAGATGAGAGCGGACATTACCAAGTATGTTCGTGCTTGCAAAATATGCGCTCAAAATAAAGTTGAGCAAAAACTTCCCCCAGACATTAAAGAGCCATGGCAAGCCATCAGCCTGGATTTTATAGGACCTTTACCGCGATCAAAACAGGGTAATACTCATATTTTGGTGGTTACCGACTATTTCAGTAAATTCGTTGTTACGTTTCCTTGTCGTTCCACTACGGCTAAAACTTAGGTAAAACACATGGAAGAGGGCATTTTCTTAGTTTACGGAGCTCCACAATTTTTAACGTGCGACAATGGGACTTAGATGAAATCTAAAAAATTTCAAGCTCTGTGTGAAAAATATAAAGTCAAGATATTTTATACCGCCTCTTATTATCCTAGAGCTGATCATACCGAACGTGTCAACCGGGTTGTTAAAACTATGTTACGATCTTATGTCCAACAAAATAACCATAGGACTTGGGAAGATAATCTACCTGCTATTAGTTGCGCCATTCGTACTTCGCGACATGAAGTCACGGGTTATACTCCTTATTTCGTGAATTTTGGTAGAGAACATAAACTTTTCGGAAACGACTATTCCGTAGGAATCCCTACCGCAGAGACTGAGCGTCAAAATTACGTCCGTGAACGAATTCAAACCTTCCAACAAATGTTTGATAAAATTCGATCCAAACTGATTTCTTCACGAGCGAAAAATCAACATAGGTATAATCTCCGTCGTCGCCCAGTAACTTATGTTCCTGGTCAGGAAGTTTGGCGTAAAAACAAAAGCCTATCTGACGCAGTCAATTATTATGGCGCAAAACTAGCTCCCGAGTTTGTAGGACCTTTTAAAATCAAAAAGAAAACCGGTACTTGCACGTACGAGCTTCAGGACGAGTTCGGTAATTGTAAAGGCGTTTGGCATGTACAAGACCTTAAACCGGTGCACATCGATTCCGGTTCTGAAAGTCCATCTAACTGAGTTTAACTACTAAAAAGCAAATCAAATACCTACTTGAATTCTTTATTGTTGTTTATTAAAATCTTACTTCTATCTTTTTTTTATTATTTTATTGCATTGGTAATTTGTATTGATATTATTAGCTAACTCGTACTTCCTTTGTTTTTTTTATAGTTCAGTAAAAATTTAATTAGAGTTCTATATATCTGACTTTATTGTGAATCTATTATTTTTTTTAGTGCCGCCCTGTAGGTGTGGGCGCTAAGAATAGGCCTACACTGGGTTTCTAGTAGGGTATGAGTCCTCTAAGTGCCGTGGTAGTGTTAGCCCTCAGCTTCACTACTTCTGTTGTTTAGTGACGCCCTGTAGGTACGGGCGCTTTTGTTAGTCGTGCCTCCTTTGGTGCGAACGAAGGAGTCACGACAATAAAAAAGGAAGTAGTCCCTACACTGGAACCGAGTTGAGGAAGGAGTCCTCTAAGTGTCGTGGTAGTGTTAGCCCTCAGCTTCACTACCTCTCTTGTTTAGTGCGCCGCTTTTATTTTCGTTTAGTTTTGAAATTTTGTAAGTTAACCTTTGCTGTAGCGGTTGCAAGTAATATTTTTTTTATTTCTTGGGTTTTAAATTTTGGGAATTGTATTTTTATAACCTTATCAATTCTTGTATTTTGTAATCTTTACTATGGAAGTATGATTAGCTAATGCGTATTTTGATGTTCATTATTTTGATTGATTGATTATTATATTTGATTTGCTTAATTATTACTGTTATTTACGTTAGCTTACCTATTAGACTTGGACGGAATTTTCCGTCTTTTTCCCCTGATTGTGACTTATTTTTCCTGATTTTGACTTATGAACCTCTTGATTTTGACTTTTGTTGTGAATAGTACGTGGTACTTTTTAGTACAACTCTTTTCAGAGGATTAATCGTATTTTTGCCCTATTGTGCCTTATTTCTTCTTGAGTACGTCGTCATACGTACTGTTTCATTGTTTACCTTATTTTGCCTTTTTTTTATCTTTCTGTGCGTAGTACCTTGAGTACATCTCTTTTCAGAGGATTATACGTACATTGATTTATTTTGAGTTTTGCTTTATCTTGAGTATGTTTTCAAACGTCCTGTTATTTGTTGTTTATCTTACCTTGCTCTGATTTTAGTAGCTTTTTTTTATTGGCATCAGTCTAAGCGAATTGACGTGGTATCATTTCAGTTCGACTGGATTTCTTTACGCTTAGACTATAAGCAATTTGCTTTGTTTACCTTTCAGATTTTCCTGGATTTAATTGCTTAGCCTGAGACTTTCTTTAAGTTGTTGTTTTATTGATGATTTGAATTTGTTTCGATTACCTTGTATTACTTTACCTTTTTTTTACCTGATTTGACGTATTCTAGGTCTTAGCAATCTGATTTTGCTTACCCGTTGTCTAATGGATTTAAGCCTAGAATTTCTCGATTGTGACTTGTTTGGATTTGAAAATTACCTTATTTATTGTGGTTGGGGATAATATCCCGTTTTGCTTTTTTATTGACAGGGCTGGGTGGCGGTTTAGCTGCCGGAGGCCGTTTTCGATGCTCTTTGTGGGAACTTTAGGTCGCTCGGAGAGCAGACTGAATGGAAGGCGTGGCGTCGGGGGGTGTTGGTTTTGGCGTAGTGACCCTAATGAGGCACTACCTTAAGCTGGGCCACACTACTGCGTTCGTGCTCAGCTCCATTTGGCCTAGTAGATTGCGGTCGGTCGTCGGAAATACCACCACACAAGCACTCTATAATTATTTAATATTCTTTTTTTGGATACTTCCTGGTATCTTTTTAGCTTGGCGCGCGCTATAGCGTGCTCCCTATTGAACGGTGGAACCTTAGGGCCTTGTTTAATTATTTTTGATCTTATCTTTTTATTATGTATTTTTTTTCTTCCACCTTTTGTGAATTGCTTCACTTGCGGATTCTTGGTGTTTCTTTTGGGTGTGGTTCGGTGCGTTTTCAAAGATTCAATATGAGGTTGAGGAACGAGGTCTGCCAAGCCAGGACTGGTTGAGACGCAACCTTAACAGAAATTTAAATTAAATCTGTCAAATAAGGAAGTGACATAAATTTCAAACCATGTTGGTTCTTTGGGGCTGCATAGTCCCTCATCCGAAGACTCCCTGGGTTTCTGCCATTGGAACAATTCCCAAAATTCCTTTTTTTTTTATTTATTCTATTTTATTTTATTTTTGATCTCGTGCTACATTTTATTTCTTTTGTTTATTGATTTCATTACGTTGATTTTAGATATGTAAATCTTTGAGTCTGCCAATTATATTAAGTATAAGTTGCCTTAATTATATTGTTTTTGCTTAGGTCTTTGCCTATCAAGTGACCTCTAAAATTCTTCATTGGTTATGAATGATTTGTCATTACCTTGCTTCATTAAAATTTTTTTTTGGTCTACTTTTGGTTATTTGGGAATTGATGCCTCCTGAGGCGCATTTATTTTGGATTTCTCGTATACTAATTTGTTTCCTCCATTCTTAAGTTATGATTATTCTTCTTCTTAGCTCTTGTGTATGCATGATCGTCGCAAAACTTCCTTCAGGAAGTTTTCCTCCTTTCGAAGGAAAGGGGGAGTTGTAACGGTTTAATTTTGTCGATGCTATGTTATGGTGAATGCGCTGGTAAATGGGTAAATGGTCTACAGCATTAAATTATTTATTTTTTTAAATATTCGAGCTAATCTATCTTGGATGCGCTGGCGAGTGGTTGGTCCGATTTTTATTTTCAACTGCTCTAGCCGGCCTGGGCCATTTTGCATGGCGGCCGCTGGTGAATCAACATTGGTTTAATATTTTTACTGCTAATATCGTGGTCATCCGTATGGGATTTTTAATTTAAACCATCCAAATTTTTGCAAAGGATCCAGTTTTGTTGTTGTGTAAATATTTTTGAGAATGGTGAAATTTGCAAAGATGGTCCCTGAAAATCAGGATTATTAGATTTTATTCAAGCCGCCCACTTCGAGGCCACATGTTAACCTAAGTAAGTTTAATTAATTTTGTTTTTATCTGTTAAGCACTCATATCGATCGGTTTTTAACTAATTTTACTTTTTGATTACTCTAATATTCCTACGTTTTATCGCATAATTTTTGAATGTTGGGAAAGTATTCTGAAATAAGGGCTATTATTCTCAATACAGTTTGTGTTTTTTTTTTCTCAGACGTAGGCAACTTATAACACTTTATTTTAGTTATTTTAAAATCTTACAGGCACTGGCTTTAGTTTTACATTGTGGAAATATAAATTTGATCTGTCTGGCCTTTTTATAATAGTTTTTTCTTTAATGTTATAAATATCTTTTTTTTGGGGAATTTCTTAATCAGTTTTTGGGTTAATTGACAGTTGATAATTAGTTTTTCTCTTGATTGTCTGTTTTAAACCCTGTATTTTTTTTTTAATTTTGAAATGTATCATTATTGTTCCGTACTTTCTTTGCTAAGTAAGCTTTAGTTAAGAATACATAAAGATAACTTTAGAACTGTTGAAATTGTGTTAATTGATTTTCAAGTAAAATGACATAAGCTAAAAAAAATATATAAAAATTTGTTTTTTTAGCTTAAAATCAAAATAATTTAAAAATTCTAATATACTATTATAGGGTCAAATATTCATTATTTAGTGTAAAAGAAATACTTGATGAGTATTTATTTATTACTTATGTAATAATACCTAAAATAATTCAGATTTGTTTTCTTGGCTAATTTCTCAAAACAATGTTTTTTAATTATGTCCCTTTTCAGCCGATGTGTCGATATATAAAGCTACTACGTTACTTTATACTAAATTCTTTTTGTACCATTTTTTTTATATTTGATTAGCCATGTATAAATTTCAAACTTTGGTTGTTTTTCTTAAACTGTGCTGTGCTTGGCAAGGAATGTCGGTTTATTGACTGTAAATTCTAATGTTAATTTTTTTGTAAATTTCTAATGCTTTAAGGTTTAATTAATATTGATTATTATGCTCTTTTAATGAGTGAAGGGATGTTTTACTGTATATTGATTATCGATATGAGTGATATTGATTTATTAATTCTAGTAACTTGAAGTTTTTTTTTGGTTATTCGTGTTATTCTTGTTGACAAATGTAAATTCTTTTTTGTAAGTTTCATTAATAAAATTAAGAGGCAGGCATGCGCATTAATAAAATTCCTTTTCAATTTTATATAATCATAAATCAAGATCGGTATTGATTGATTGATTGATTGATATTTTATTTTATTTTATTTTATTTTATCAATCAATCAATCAAGATCGGTATTAATCAAGAGAGTTTTTTTTGGTAGTTTTTGGTTTTATTAAACATCAGTGATGTATGATTTGATTTTATACCTAATGAATGCGCAGAAACAGCTATGCCATTAGTAACCTATAATATTTTATTTTTAATGTCTTAAATTACTGTGTGGAAACAATTTTATTTATTTTTGGTATGTTCTGTCAGCGACGATAGCACGAATGGCCTGTTTTTTTGAATCGTTGTATTTAATTGATTGATTTAGTTGATTCTGTATTTTGAGGACTTGTATTATTGAATAGATCTCCTTGGGCCTTCGGCCACTTCTTTTATTTGATACTATTGTTTTTTTTTTATCTGTAAATTTATTTAAGGCCCTCAGACAATTCTTTCGTTAATTATTTTTTTTATCCTGTAAATTAATTTAAGGCCATCAGCCAATTCTTTCGTTAATTTTTTTTTATCTGTAAATTTATTTATGGCCCTCAGCCGGTTTCTTTGTTTGTTTGTTGGTTTGCTTTGAGATGATGAATGTACTTAAGGCCTTCAGCCAATTCTTCTGTTAGTTTATTTTTAATTTGGAAATTTATTTAAGGCCTTCAGCCATTTGCTTTGTTTTGTATTAAACTTTAATTTTTTTTATGGTTCAAATTTTAATGCCTACCGATGTTTTAGGGCCTCAAAACAAGTTAACTCAAAAAATCAGTTTAATCAAATTTGATACTTTACCAGATTTACGTTCAAACCGACCTCCAAATTCAAGTAAAACTCCAAATTCAAGTTTAATTCCAAATTTGGATACCTTACCAAATTTACGTTCAAACTGACGTCCAAACTCAAGTATAACTCCAAACTTAATATAACCCCAAATTCAACTTTAACTTGTGATTTGCCTCAAATTTTACTCCGGGGTTGAGTCCAGACTCTGCAGACCCCCCTTACCTGCCGTCAGGGAAACAGGCAACCTTTATTAATTTATTTATTTAACAATTACTAATCCTAATTTATGTAACTTGAAAACTTAAACCTTTTTTAATTTTTGAAATTTTAAAACGTCAATAAACTATTTCAAAATATATGTAATTTGTTTTTAATCTTTTTGATTTTTATTTAGCTAAATGATACCAGAATAATTTGTTTTATTATATTATTATTATTTATTATTTTTTTTTTCTCTTTAATGAATGCCAAGTCAGTTTTTTTTTTAATGCTTATATGCTAACTTTTTTTTGTTTTGTCGTGCACTGGTGTGTGATCGCCCAAGCAAGCTCCTATAACATCTAGGGGACTTCCAGTTTGTAGTCCGTAAGAAAACTGGTGGCATTTAACGAACTCACTATTCCTCACCCTGAGCGGGGTAGGTTTGCACGCACACCTAAAACTTGCTTTGGCGTGAACCCAACTGTGCACAGGATAAATTTCGTATTAATGTTCTTACTTTGCCTTTTGAGCAATTGGTGTGACTCATCATAGTCACACCGTTTTTTTATATAAAACTGCTTTTAAAAAAGTGTCACAATTCGACGCGGAATGCAAATCTGAGAAGGCATTTTGAGGGATTTTTTCTGTCAATAAAAATTGCAATTTAATTAACAAAAAAAAAAAAAAAAAAAAAGCCATTTCGATTTTTTATTAAAACTCAAAAACCATAAAAGATAGCGGATTTTGCAAAAAGATCTTTGAAGAGAAGGACATTTCTAAGAAAAAATCCGGCTCTCGGAACTCTATCTCCATTATTTATAATTTTAATTTAGCGCTAAAAATAGGCCTTCGCGCGACATTTTTTTTAAAAGTATTAAATATTTATTGAAATATTTAACTTGACTAGACTATACAAAAACAGTCAGTTTTAAAACAAAACTTTAGGATTATTTGTTTTTTAATTAAAAAAGCGCTTGCTCTTTCAAACCACTGACTTAATTTTACATAACATATTTCAATTTCTTAAATAAAAATAAAGAAATGGTATTAATTTATAAGATATAATAAAAAAAAAATTCAAAATTATCGATAATTCATAATTTTTTGAATTATGGTTTATAGGCCAAATCAAGTTAAAAGCAATATTCTCTAATTTTTTTTTATCTATTTTTTTTTAATTCATTAGACTTTATTTTGTTATTTTTTTGTGCATAAATTTATTTTTTTCTCTATAATAACGTTATTTTAAAAATATTATAAAAAAACCCTATTTTAAACAAATTTACATCTAAATACAACTGTTATACTAAATTGCTGTGTGGGCAAGGGATAAATTCTTACAACCGTTTGCGTTAAAAACCCCTTTAGTTGTTTTAACTATAACATTACGTATAACCCCCATCCTTTCTAGGGTGGACATTGATAACAGGCCAAAGTCCAATGTAACGAGGTCATGGTCAGTTTTCAAACTACTACAATCCTATATTAAATAAAGGTTTTGTGTTCCATTTTTGTGGTTTATAGTTATATACCAGAATTTATCGTTTTAAAACCCCAAACCATTTTTCTAATAATTAAAATATGTCTAACCGGTTATAAGGCGTCTTATCTAACTCTTTAGCAGAAAACCCTGTAAAGGTTTTAAAGTTATAAAAACGTACCGACTTTAAAGGTTCTGGTGCAGCGATCTGAAGATAAGCCGCATAAAGATCTTGGGTTTAATATGCTTTAATCTGAATAAACACGGTTGTTTTGCTTCATAAGTTAAGAGCTGATCTCCAACCACCCTATAAAGACAATTTTTTTCCATTTAAGTTACTCTCCAACAAGCTCCTCTATAAGGTGAAAAGGATTATTAAACCGCCACTCTATTTCCCTTGCACCTAAATCCGTTTTCAAGGATCATAGCTTCAATGGTATAACCAAAATTTGAAAAAAAAATTCTCGCTTAAGAGATACGGGAGAAAATCAAAAACTTCTTTAGGTGCTTTTTAAAAATTTTTGTGGGTATTGAATGAGACTAAACTATCAGACTCAACCATAAACGCTTTAAGTTGGGGAAAAAAATCGATACTCAGATAAAAACCCAAATGTTTACTTTTTTTTTGGGAATTTTTTTTATTTCCTGAATTTAAATTTGAAGATGTTGTTTTAAAAAAAAGGAAAGGGGAACCCGGTTTTTTAAATTTTTTTAAAGGATGATGTAAGAGTTAATTTTTTCATGGTTTTTAAATAAATCTACAAGGATTATTTTTTCACAAAAAAAATTTGGTCAGGTACATTTAAAAACAAGTTGCGTCATTTTTCCCAACATAATAAAAGACATGGAAAAACAAATTCCCCGGTAAATCTGTTTTTTTTTAAAAACCCCAAGGTTAAAACCTTTTTTATATCCTTATGATCTCCTTTAAATGAAGTAATGGTGATTTACTTTAACAAGATGGCGCCCTACCTAAAACCTTTTTGAATAAAAAATATTTAAATCGACTTAAAAACCGTTGTATAGGAACAATGGTTTTAAAAGGACCACTATGATTCCGGATCAAACCTTAGATTTTTTTTAGGAAGTGTTGGAAAAAAAATTTTAAAGAAATCATCCTAACTTGATAAAAAAATTTATAGGATTTTTGGAAAAAAAAATTACACTTTTTATTAAAACCTTCAAAAAAATTCAAGTGTGCAGAAACAACAAAGGGACTTTCGAATTTTTTTTTATTTTTCCCGGTTTTTTTTTTTTTAAAAATATATATATATATATATATATATATATATATATTAAATTTTTTTTCAAAAAATTTTTTCTGCCCATTCTTAAAAATTTTTTTTTTTTTTTTTTTTTTTTTAAATTAAAAAAAAAGGTTTTTTTTTTTTTAATTTTTCAAAATTTTTTTGCCTTTTCTTTAGAAAAAAAAAAAAAGATTTTAAAAAAAAATTTACATGACAAAAAAAATACAAAAAAAAACAAAACCCCTGCATTATTTTGGAAAAATTACTAATAAAAAAATTTTTTTGTTAAAAAATTTAAACCCAAATTTTTAAAAAAGTTGTGTTTTTTGCTTTTTTTTTCCCCAAAGGGGGGGTTTTTTTGGGGGGGTTTTTCCCATGAAAAAATTTTTAAATTTTTTTTTAATTTAAATATTTTTTTTTTTTAAATGGAAAAAAAAAATTTCCCAAAATGGGAAAAAAAAAAAAAGGGCCAAAAAAAAAAATTTTAAAATTAAAATAAAAAAAAAGGGAAAGAAAAAACCTTTTTTTTTCCCTTTTTTTTAAAAAAAAAAATAAAAAAAAAATTAAAATTTAATATATATATATATTTTTTATTTATTATTAAATTAATTATTATTTTTTTTTTTTTTAAAAAAAAAAAATTTTAAATTTATTTTTTAATTAAAATTTAAAAAATAAATTTTTTTTAAATTTTTAAAAAACCCTTTGGGAGAAAATGGGGAAGAAACCGGGAAAATAGATGGTCTCAACTGTGGAGGTTTACAAAGTTCTAGCTGTGGTAAAATTTTATACCCTATAACATTTAATGAATTTTAAACCAGTTCGATTACCATTTTATGAGAATAAACATAATCTTACAGGTAAGTCTTTTTATCGGGTTAATAATATGGTTCTTGTAGTTTGCTTATTATGCTATTCCTGCCTTCTCCCCCCAAAAAATTTTTTTCCAAAAATTTTTTCCAATGGTTCTATAGTTTTGTGAGGCTTTTGTAGTTTTTTTTGGGATCTCTCCCTTTCTCTTTTTAATAAAGGGGCCCCCTTTTTTTCCCGGCCGGGGGTAACAACCGGGGCTGCCCCTTCCCCCATGAACTTCGGACCCCCAACAAAAAAAAAAAAACCCCCCAAAAACCCAAGAATCAAAAATAAACCTACGTTTCGGGTAAGTCGGCCACCTTTGTCAAAATGAAAAAAAAAAAAATACTTAAATTTTAAAAATTTATTTAAAAAATTTGAAATTCTGATACTTTTTTTTCCATGATGTTGTGTCATAAAAGATTTAAATTTTCCGGGGATATTTATAGTTTTTTAAAAAAGGAAAAAGGTGGTATGGTTTTTAATTGATTTAAAGTTTCCTGAAATTTTTAAAACATCAGGATACTAACCATATATGTTTAAAGTATATTAATTTAAAAAAATTTTAAAAAAATTTAAATTTTTTTTTCAAAACAGCAGGGAAAAACCGGTTTGATAGGTTTAAAATTTTTTTTTTTAAAAAATTTTTACTTAATATGTCTAAAATATGGTGGTAAATGATTTTTAAAATTAAGCCATTTTGAAGATACTGAGTTGAAGGGCGGGTGTTTGAAGCGCTGAGCTAAACGCTGAGAGTACTGTCGGGATACCTGAGAAAGTTTAGAAAAAAAAGTGTATTATTTACGTCGTAAAATTTATTTTTAGTCTTGGGGATCGAAATTAATGGTATTTAAATTTTATAGCATATCTGTATTAAACTTCAAAGGGGTTTTTTTTTTAAACCTTTTTTGAAACTTTCCTTCATCATATCTTGAACGGGGGTCAGTTTCTTTTTTTGGGGTTTCCCCAACATAACAGGACAACAAACCCCCACTTTTTTTTTTTTGTAAAAATGGCTTTAAATTTTAGTTTTTATATCAAAAGGGGAATTTTGATAAAAACTTTTTTCCCTTTTTGGAAACCATAATTTTGTTTTTTAATGGAACACCCCGTTTTTTTGGTTTTATTTGGGTCTTTCTGATATAAAAACTTTATTATATCCTTTTCTATTCTTGTTTTTGAGAAAATATTGAAGATGTCCAAATACGTTTTGGGTTTAGGGAAAACAAAAAATTTAAAAAAATTTTTTTTAATTTAATTTTCCTGTAGACACCATCTTGGAGTTCAAAAAAAATAGGTTTCCGGAATAGGAAAATTGATTTTTTTAAAAAAAATTTAAAGTCATTTGATTTCTCATTATATCTATATCATTTTATTATTTTTGAAAAAGGGCGTTAAAATTCAAACGACTGACTTATCAATAGGGGCAAACAATTTTCAAAAACTAACAAAATAGGATATAAATATAGATTTTAATTTTTAATGAGGTAGAATACAAATTTTAAAAAATAAATGTTGCATTAAAAATTTTTAAAAATTTTATTTTTAGAAAATAATTTTCCCAAATTTTCCGGGAAAGCCGGAACTAGATTATGACCCCCCCAGATAGGGTCTTTTTAAAAAGAATTAAAATTTAAAAATAAAATTTTTTTCATTTATATGTTTTCCCCCTAAAAACATAATGTGGGGGCTTTGACATCTTCAATCCCCTTTTCAAAAACAAGCGGGAAGGGATATAATATAATAAAGATTTTATATCGAAATGATTTTAACAAATTCCAAAAAAACAGGGTGTTTTTTTAAAAATAAAGTTTGTCGTTTTGGTTAAACCCGGGGGAAGGGAAAAAGTTATAATATCCCAAAAACGGATCTTATGAATAAATTATCCCAAAATTTTAAAGTATGTTTTTTTTCAAGAAAAAAAATGTGGGATTTCTTTCCCCCAAGAGCTTTGGGAAAGAATATTATCACCCCAATATTTAATTTCTATTTTTTTAACAAAAAATTTAAAAAATCATGAAATTTGAAATTTTTTTGGGCTTTAAAAATCCAAATGTTAAAATGTCTTTTTTATAATAGTTCATTTCATGTATTAAAATTGAAGATTAAAAAAGCTGGCGATTTTTTTGTTTCAAATAACCAATTACTAAATTTTGTGGAGAAAAGGGTTTTTTTGAGGAAGGTGTCTTTTGAGCGCTATAATTTGGTTCTAATAAAAGCATTAATTTAATTTTATACTCTTAAATACAAATAAAAATAAAAAATTCAAAGTTCTATTTGGGCCTCACAAAAAAAAACCCAAAAAAAGCA
>JAHBCN010015605.1:0-20756 GCA_019359885.1 Listronotus oregonensis
AATTTGGTTTTTGATTTTTACTGGGCAATAAAATGCATTTACATTACTTGAAATTATAACAAAACATACCTGATAAACAATTGGTTTAACATTCTTTATAAAAATACTACTTCTACTAAACCTGACTGCCCGGAAAAAACGTTAATTATTCATTATATTGGTTAAGGGTGATTATCAGAAAGGGATGCTAAGAAAGGATTTTTTATCTTGGAACAATCCATTAAGATTTAATGCCTAATGACCAACATACCGTGGACGTCTTAAATAAGGTAAAAGGTAATTTTTACACACAGAAGAATGAAGCAAAAGAAAAATCCTCTGCAGTCAGTAAATTCTACAGTTTAGACACAAGACATAAAAAGTGACAAAGTGGGAAGTTCGGAGCTTTTAGATAGACCTTAAAAATATTTATGTAAGTGGATTAAATGTAGGTAGAGAATGAATTATACTGGTTAATTCCTTGAAATATAAAACGTGAAAATGTCTATAAGAGAGAGAGAGACATATTCCCAGCAGCTTCTTGGTAGGCAAGAAGAGAAAGCCTTTTTGTACAAGTCCTAAAATCTTGAGGGTTCGGTCTGTGAGGGCTTTTTTAAATGGAAAAAGAAAAACTCTTTTTTACTACGCCAAGCTTTCTGGAATGTTTATTCCCTTTTTCTTAGGATACAATAGAAGTACAAGATCTTAGTGAAATAAAGTAAAACCATTTCTTTAAAATTTACCTTGTGTGCAAAGTAAGTTAAATGTTAACAAAATCAACATCCTGTATGGAACTTTTGAGCTAGTGTTTTGCACGCACAATTAACATTATTTAGAGACTAATTATTATTACATTGTTTTCTTATAAAAATAAAAATAAAAGGATTACTATACCACCACGCGTGGAGATTTTTAACTGACCTATGCGAAGTTACTTTTTTGATGTTAAACGTTTTTTTCCCCGGTTTTTTTTTGGAAAAAAGAAATTCCATTGGAAGTTCGTTACTTATCTCAATTGTTACTTTTAAGAGCTAATAGCTCGGTAAAAGAGGGCCATAGAGCAAAAAGTTATATGAAGTTGTTACCTTATATATATATATATATATATATATATATATATATATATATATATATATATATATATATATATATATATATATATATTATATATATATAATAAATATAAAAATATAAAATAAATTCGCCTTGTCAATTTAATACAAATGTGGGTTAAATTATATTTCAGGTCCTTTCGGATTGGGTCATCATAGAATGAAAAATTATGATTTAAAAAACAATATTAAAATAACGCGAAAGCTAACATTAAGCATGTTGGATAATATAATAATTACCTAAAAGAAGACTGGAATTTTAGTAGGTACTAAATATTTTCTAGGAAATGGGTTACATATTAGTTGCCTTCTAGCTATTTGGGAAAAAAGTGGTCATCAAACAAATTAAAACGTTTGTTAAAAATGCTGTCAGTATGTTTGTGTGTATAACGAGATAATAACGAAAAGTATGACTTTAAACTATAACGGATTTAAAGATTAAATTAGGGTCGTTCATCGAATTACTTTTATTAAACTAAAATATAATACGTTAGGCTAGTATAACACAAAATAACAATATACTTTATTTAATAAAGCAAATTATTATCCCTCCTCAAAATATTTTTTTTATTACAATAATGCTGCCTGATAACCTGTTAATTTAAAATTACCACTATAAAGTAAAAATTATATTATAAGCATAGAAACTTATTGCGACGTAAATGTTTCATTTCTTTTTACTTTTGAGCACCACAGAACGTCAAATTTTATATTTTTAATAGGTATTATATTTGCCCAGAATATAAATAAAAATATTTAATTTCATATTGAAAAAAATTGTAGTTTATACAAGTATATTACACTTTTGTCATTTCCTTAAAGATGTTTTTCTTAGTTTTACGTTTTTTTAATTGTCGGGACTAAAAAATGTATGGTGCAAAGAAAAAATCTTAACAGGGAGTAGGTTTTACAAATTAAATACCTTGGGAATGAATGAGTGTAAAAAGTAAAATGCTCGAGACTTCTACGATAAACTGATAAGATATAAGTGAGTGTGGTACTTCGAAAAAAAGTAAAAAAAGTTAATCTTATATTATGGGACGCAATACATAAAGGATCGTTAATATTTTAAGGGACAAAATAAAAAAAGGTAATTATATTAAAACTTCTAAATTTTCAAATAAAAGTGAATTAAATAAGTATGGACAAAATTGTATAAGTTGCTAAAGAAATGGTTCCTTAAACTGTCAGCAGGAATAGTAAAAAACACCACTGACCTAAATCCTGTTAAATTTACATGCTTACATTTTTTTTCAGTGTAAAATACAGCTAGGACTAGTAGCACAGGACAAGAATTAGCGGAGACCTTTAATTGTAGCATGTATTCAAATGGGTTGCCTAAAAAATTATGGATAAGACTACAATAAGTTAAAAAAATCTTTTAAATTTTTTTAATACTCCCTGTATAATGGTAATTCTTATTTTTTTTATTTTTCGCGACAGTACTAATACACCACTATTTTTTTTTCTTAATTTTAAAAATAAAAATTAAAATATTGTCCCGTGACACCCCGTATAAAAACACGGATCCTGGTTTTTCACCTTTTTATTGGATATCAGGTTTACAAACGTTTCTATGGTAACACTTCAACGTAACGTAATAATGACAACTGTTTAACCTTTAACTGTCTGTCAACTTCTTATCTCATCGGAAGACAAAACTAAACTGGCCCGTGCGGACTTTCCTCGCGCTTTTTATAGTAAAGTGGAAAAGAATGGAAAAGTCTGGAAAAGTCTAGAATTAGCTGGAAGAATTCTTTTACTACAGTATGTAAGAAAAGTGTAAAATGAATGTCTCCAGCGCCCTCAGGATAATCCGCAATGACCGTCGAAAAAGGAAAAAACTAAGGTAACCTATTTTAAATAAATTATTAACGTAAATAAAATAATTCTAACCTTTTACATTTCTAATAACTAAACACTAACTAAAGAAAGTTCGTAACAATATTAATTTCTTTAATTTTAAATTAAATAATGGTTTTATTTATGAAACATAAGAAAAAACTGCCATGTTAGTCATGTAGAATAAAACAATAAAAGCTGGCTTTTTACAAAAAATATTTAAAATTTTTCATTTTTTTTTTAAATTAATCATAGCCTTGATTAAAATTTTTCAGGCAACCCATTCGCAATACACTTTGTTACATATACTCCAGTCGTTACAGGCAACAATGGCTCCCTACCTCTAACCAAGCTTAAAATTAATGAAATTTGGTAAAGATGTAGTATTTGGTTTTTGAGACCTCTCTGGCCCATATTCTGTGTCATTTTTCTAGATGATACTATATCTTATAAATTTTTGTTCTGCCTAGAATTATTTGATTTTCTTGAGTACATAAAAGTATGTTGACATATTTTGTTAATGATCTAACCCTCCCCTTTAAAATAATACTCTTAACATGTTGCTTATAATGCGTACAATGATGAAAATCTAATTTGTTAATTAACAGGATGAGACGGTCAAAATAGTTTACAAGTTGCAAAGCTCATAACACAAAAAAAAGTAAATTATATTCAGCCAAATGACTAGAAACATAGATCTGACTCTCAAGTTGCTATAATAAAACCAATTTTTGATAATTTTAAGTTTTATGTCAATAACTACTTTATTATTATTTTATTCAGGATAACACTATATTAGGCAAAAAATATAATATTTATTATAATAAATATATATTGGTATTTATTTTAAATATAAATATTTTTTATATTTTATTAAAAGTAATAAAAGTTTGCGCGGTTTTTTAAAATCACGTCTATAATGTACAAAAGGCAATTAAAATTATTTTTTATTTACATCTAAATAAATCAGGGCTATAGAAAAAGTTAATTTAAAATAACTCAAACATTTGTTAAAGCCCACAAAGTAAAATATTGATTCGAATTTAAAACATCTGAGCAAATTCCTCCCCATTTTAATTAAATAAACTTTTTCATCTAATTATATTCATTGTATAGATAATCAACATTAGTTATTAAAAACCCAACCATTTTTTTCTTTTCGATTTCAAATATTAAAAAGTAATTATTTATGTATTAATGGAATATTCAATCGTTTTTTTGTATCCTTTAAGCATTTTTAAAAAGGATTGGGCAGTCGTAATTATCCTGGTAAAACTTTTAAAACTATAAAGTAACAAAGAAAATCTCCAAATAATTAAAATTTGACAGTCTTAAAACCCTTTTTTTTTTTGCTTAATAAAAGAAAAAATATACAAATATAACATTACTAGGGTAAGAGTTTTACTCTTAATCTTTCTAACATTGTATTTTAAATATATTTAATAATAAATTTATATATTTTGGATACCAGTTACTGCGTTCTTTATTTACTTATCACTGCTTTATAAATTTTGCTTTGGTCGGTGTGTATTTTTCTTACTAATCTATTTAAATCCGTTGTTAAAACAATACATCATAAACAGTGGTAGCTTCCTAATTGTCCCTGAAAGACATGCTAATATTTGAGGGGTGATTCTTGGATTCATTAATCTATGTCCCAAAAGTATTAACTTTTGAGATACAGGGTGATAAAAATTAAAAAGAAAATAAGTTTTTTATTAATAACTGAGATAATCTTGTAGACATCTTTAAGAAATTTGATACATGTCTTCCATGCATTAAGGTACATGTTCTGAAGTAAAAAAAAATGTTTTCTCTACTAGTGGCGTCCGGACGGGTTTTGTATTGAATATTTTTGTATAAAAAAATACTATGACACTGCTTTCACTTAAAATAAAAATTACTTTTAAATTGTCATTCATTTTTTAACAAATTTAATTTCTTGGTTTTTCTTGGTCCAACGCATTGTTTTCGCTTAAAAAAATAAAAATCGTTTTACCTTAGGATCAATTCTTTAACAATCTAACGCGGTGTGAAAATGTTTTTGCATCAACTTACAGCAAATTAAGAAATTAAATTTGTTCCATAATAAATAAAAATCTAAAAAATATGTTTTTCTACAAGCGTGCGGAAAACTATACTTTCCGCACTAATCTGCATGCGGAAAATAGCACTTTTCTGCACTAGTGCGAAAAAGTAAAATCTTTTGGTTATTGAAACCTAAATTAGTATCTAATTATAAAATAATGCATAATTTTGCTAATCACAGTTATATATTTGAAGAAACTGAATTTTGCTGTTATTTTGCAGTCTTCTTATTATATTTATAAAAAAATAAAATAAAATAATTCGAATTTACCAAATGTAAATACATATTTTTAATAACTCCATATAAATTATGAAAAAATCCATAGCGACCAACTAATTGTTTATGTATCTATCAAAAATTAATTTTCTGTGGCGCATTTTTTAACCAAATTAGAGAAATATTTTCAATGGATTCTGACGACGATTTACCAGCATCGATTATCGAATCAGCAGAAATAGCAAGTATAGATCTTCTGTCCATAAAATCTCGTCACAGGTATGAAAAATATTTTTTTATGTTTGAGAGCTGGTGTCAAAGTAAGGGTGTGAAGCCTTTTAAAGAAGAAATTTTTCTGGCCTATTTCTCTTATCAATTTTTTAAAAACATGTAAACCCAATACATTATGGTCTAGATACTCTATGCCAAAATGTATCATTAAGTTACGAAAGAACATAGATTTAAGCAAGTTTTTCAAAGCCGTCGCTTGCCTACCTTAAAAAACAAAGCGTTGGTTTTAGAACCAAAAAGGCCAAACCTCTTTTAAAAGAAAAAATATCGAAATTCATGGATAAAGCGCCAGATGATACTTATTTACATATAAAAGTGGATACGAGTTTTGGCTTAGTGGGTGCTTGTCGTAGAGAGGGGTCTGGACCATATTGAAGACCAAGGAAATTTAGAATTGATACACATCCCAGACTCAAAAAATCACAGCTCTAGAAGCTTTGTCATTTCTTGGGATGCAGAATATGGAAAATACTTAAATCAATATAGAAAGTATGCCAGGTTAAAAGAGCCGACAACACCACATGGGCGATTTTTTGTGAACTATAAACACGGAGTGTGTACAGTACAATGTATCGGCACTAATATCTTCGGAAAAATGACACGGGAAACTCCGGGAAACAAATATCCAACGTTAAACGTCTTGGAGGCTGAAAGCCTACATCAGTCGCTGAAGGATACCTCGGGAATTTAACAAATTTTAGAAAGGATATTTCAAACAAAATACTCAATTTTACCGAAACGCGACCAATTGCACTTTTACTATAAATGTTAATAATAATAATTAGTGTATAAATTTCTTCGTTAATAAATAATATTTAAATCATAAATCTTGAAAATTATGTTGGTTTTTCCTCTCGCTTGTAGAAAAAACATTGTTCCTTACACTTGCGGAAAGTAACTTTTCCGCTCTTGGCTGCTTACCCGAACTCCGCTGCGCGTCGTTCGTGTAACGACAGCCGCGTGCGGAAACATATCACTTGCCGCACTTGTTAAGAATAACCATCAGATGCTCTGTTCTTGGTTAAAATTATTTAATTAAAATTGCTTTATAACGCAATACCGAATACTAATTTGTGAAAACACAAGTCTAGTTATCCTGGAATAAATGACCTTTTTACCAACGTCGATGCTTTAAAGTAATAGCTGTTGTCTTAAAGTAAGTTGTTGATGTTAAAAACCATCACGGTGCGTCATTTATTTAATTTTTAGTTGGGTTATTGAAGTTATTTTGGTTGTGCGCTGTTTTTCTACTTATATGGCCTCAGCGATATTAAGACAACAGAAGCCAGACGCATTTATTAGGAAAGATATCCTATAAAAATGTTAGACAATGTTATGGTTCCAATAACACTTTTAAACGTTTCCAACACTTTCAAGTTATCACTTGAAAACGGTTGGAGATACATCACTAACCGAAACGTTGTATATCAATTTACAAATAAAGACAATGGAAGTCCAAGATTTTAGTGTTATTGAAAGATATCCTAATCGTGCCTTACCAGATAACCGTATCTTTTCAAATATTCATCGCCGACTTAGGGAAACTAGTAGTTTTATAAAAGGTATTGTGGAAGGTATTGTGGAAGGTATACCTCGAAGTGTCAGAACTCTTGAAATTGGGGACGCGGTGCTGCAAGAAATCAAAAAACTACGTTCACAGAGGAAGCAATTTTTTCTCGAAATATTATTTAAAATTTTCATGATATTCATGTGTGGGCGACAGAAAACCCATATGCCATAACCGAAATTCGGTTAATGTGTGGGCAGAAATTATTAGTGAATATTTAATAGGACCATTTTTCCTACCAGGACGCATTAATGGTCGGGTTTATTATACTTTCTCGAAGAAGAACTACATGGGTTGCTTGAAGATGTGCCAACTGCGTAAAGGAATCCAATATGGTACATGCATTATGTAGCCCCTGCTTATTTCAGTGTAATTGTCCGAAACCATTTAAATACAGTTTATCCAAATGTTAAATAGGTCGCGGAGGACTTCAGCAATGGCCAGCAAGATCCCCTCATTTTAACATTTTAGATTTCTTTAAAACTCTAGTGTATAAAACACCCATTAATACTTTAGAAGATTTAGAAGAGCTCATAG
The DNA here is from genome assembly GCA_019359885.1 of Listronotus oregonensis. NCBI lineage: Eukaryota > Metazoa > Arthropoda > Insecta > Coleoptera > Curculionidae > Listronotus > Listronotus oregonensis. The sequence goes on from JAHBCN010015605.1 coordinate 7,634, forward strand.
TTGCCTCGTGTGAAACTATACGAAATACGTCGGAAATATTTGAACATATGCGTAATTCTATGCGTAGACGGGCGGAAGCAAGCCTATTAAGTGAGAATGGTTATTTCCAACAATTTTTATAATGAATGTTAGTATAACTGGAAAGTAATAAATTTAAACCGTTTGTCCAAAACTTACATTCATAAAATGAAATAAAACACGTTTCTTGTGCAAGATGAAGTCCTTACTGAAATTCTAGTGTGGTAATTATTTTTTTTTAAAGGTAAAATTAGTAACTTATTTCTAAACTAATTACCAATTGATAATAAATAAACACAATAGAACAAAAAAAATATATATTTGCACACGACACACCGCATTAGGAATTGATCCTAAAGTAAAGCGATTAATATTTTTTAAGCGAAAACCATGCGTCGGACAAAAAAAACCAGGAGATCAAACTTGCTAATAATGAATGACGATTTTTAAAGTAATTTTAATTTTAAGAGATAGCAGTGGCGTGGTATTTTTTGTCTTAAAAAAATATTTAATGCAAAACCCGTACGGTAGAGAGAATAAAAAATTTTGTACATTAGAAAATGCACCTTGATGTACAGAAGACATGTACCAAATTTCATAAAGATGTCCACAATATTATCTCAGTTATTATTAAAAAACTGATTTTTTAAAAACCTTATCACCCTGTATCTTAAAAGTTAAGACTTTTAGAACATACGTTCATGGGAATTTTTTTCTAAAAAGGAGTCCAAGAATCACCCCCTTAAATATTAGCATGTCTTTAAGGAACACCCTGTAAAAGTAATCCATTTTCCATGTATCTTCAACTTCTTCCAAATCTTTAACCTATGCTAGGTTAATACGTGAAGAACTTGTCTTTACCTTATTCTTTAACAACCCTGTAGAAAGATTAAAAAGCATATGGAAAAAATTATTTTTTTTAACAACTTTGCCAATTTGATAAACTTTGTATTATGTTGTTTAGATTGTGAATTATTAAACTTAAGCTTTTATTAATTATTTTTTAGCAAAAGCTTAGCTTCAAATTGTGATGCTTTTTCTTTTTAGTATGTTATTTGTTTTGAAGTTTTGGTTTTCATAACATCGTTTTACAACTGTATTCCCTACTTTTAATATGGGGTTTATTGTCGTAGTTCCTATATAGACCATCAGCTCATAGAAGAAAAAAGGCACCCATCGTACTGTTTCAGAAACACATCTTTAACCTGAAAGCTACTTTTCTATAGCCACGGATAGATTAACTTTCCTTCTAAATCTTAACAAAATAATCAAAATCTAAATTTAAACAGTAACACCGCCTTAATACATTTAAATCATTCTTAAAAATTCTTTACCGATCTAAAAATAACGAAACAATGAAAGCCGCCCGTTGCTATGCAACGCTAACACAATGACATATTTTCGTGAACTCTGTAATTACGTAGCAGACGACTCATTTAATAAGAGCTCGGCCCTTAGCTTGACGCATAAGGCTCAGGCGGTCGTGGAAAGAGGTAGGAGCGTCGTGAGAGTACGTTACGCGTCAAGTAAATTGACGATTGAAATGGATCGTACGTCAAGCCTTGGAGGTCGACAAAGCGTGACGAATTTCAGTGCAGCTATGTGTGCCGTTAAGATAATATAGCTGAAAAGTTCCCTGATTTTATAATGTTAGTAACGTAAAAAATTTCTATAGCATTTTCGGGCAAATCACCGCAATGTTTCCATTTAAATATTGGCACCTTAACAAGTAACAATTTGCACAATTGCACGCATAAAAATAAATCTTTCACATGTTACAAATAACGATATGTGTATTTAATTTAAATAAATTTAAATAAAAATTTTAAATTCTCATATTAAAACAATATAGTCTTGGGGATATACAAAGCTAAGATAGCCTTATACTAATATTATTATGCTTAAATTAATATTTTTTTTTTTCGTGTTGGTTTAACCCAAACAGGACGAAATTATTTCGGCCCGTAATAACCAGAACTAACCATATTAAAAATTATTTAAATTGTGGTTATAAAGTCTACGTAGAGATAATTTAGACATATTCAAAAGCCTTCAGTTCTGGTCGGTCATGGTTAGTTAAAGCGACCTTTTAATTTCCCAATTATATTTCAGACGTGATAAATACCATACTGAAATTTTGTTAATAATTTCTACGTAGGGATAATTTAGATTTAGATTTAGTTCAAAAGCCCTCAGTTCTGATCAGTCATGATTAGTTCTGGTTAGTTAAAGCGGCTTTTATTTTTCTTAGTTATATTTCAGACGTGATAAATCACTAAATGTAGGAACAGTAAACTTTTCCGTTTAGGCCGCAACTCCGTCATGGCTTAATCAAATTAAATTTATTCCTAGCATTTTTGGACCGCAATTCTGCCATACATAAAATGGGAAAAAGTTTATACCTGCCTATTTGGGCCGCAATTTGGATATACCCCTTTGGATTATGTCAGGTGTAGATATATAAAAGAATGTTCTTACTTTTGGGTGTTGCAACAGTTGGTTGTTTTCTAGTTCTTTATTTATATAAACAAAATTAATTACAGAGAAAAATCATAATGTACAAAAAAGGTGGTATAATGGTAGTTTAAAACTACTTTCTCCGTGTTATCACAAGATAATTGGCTATCACATCTTTTCTGTAACTAATTCAAATTATAAAGTTTAGTACAAAGTGTATATTTTTTAGCTAGAAAAACACCTTAAATATTTCTCTGTGTTAAATCTAATTTGAACTTTTCTACATAAAGTTAAAAGACAAAGTAATGTGGGTGATTAAAGTAATTGTTAAGAATCAAAGCAGGACAAGCTTTAGGTGGAGTAGTTTATGACAGTGATTTAGTAAATGAAAGTTAGGGAGGTTAGTTGCAAAAACAAGGTAATAGCTAAACTTGTTGATAAGATAGTTGGTCAATAATTCATTCTGACTGTCACAGAAGTAGCAAGTGATACCGGGTGTCCCAGAAACTCTAAATAATTTCTAAATTTGACTTTGAACTTTTTAATTTTTTGTAGTGATAAAAAACAATAAATTTGTGGTAGCGTAAACAGATTTACGCCCTACCGACTCCGGAAAGCGTTTTCGGTTTCCTAGTAAAATTTAAATAATATATATCTAATTTCTTTGCTAACTTTAAGTGAGTTTTTCTCCGTTTTTTTAAGTAAATTTCGCAACTTTTTTTCACATTCTTTACACACAAATTAGTTTAATTATGCTGGAATAATATTTTTAAGTTTTTTATTTTTATTATTATTTAAAACCCCTTTTTATATCCTAAAATACCTATAAAAAATATCTTTCTGTCGTTTTTCTAAGGGTGGTTATCCACCTTTTTTTGATTTTTCTGGAAAGAATCTGTTCATTGACCACTCTTTGAACCTATAACTGTAGAAAGAAGATTTAGAAAAAAATTTACCGACAATCAACACAAATTATCGAGCATGAAATATAACCTTATTTAATTACTCATAGAAAAGTCTTAAGAAAAACTGCATTTTTATTGTTTCACAAAGCAACACATTTTCTTAATGCTATGCAAAAGAACATCCACATTTTTCATTATGCTGAAGTAAAACCATATATTTGCAAGCAAAAAAATATATAAGTATAGTTAATAAAATTACATGTTTAAAATTAAAACCAAAAATTCGATTGAATACAGGTTAAGAAACTAAAAAGTGCCCAGCAGTCTGCAAAAAACACCAAATCAGCCTATTTAAATACCTTAGCCTTGTACCATTTTTTTACGATTGCTTGTCGTATTTTGCGTTATTCTGTTAAAAAAAAAACTCTTACCCATATAAAAAATGGCATCGTTTTAAAAAAATTATTAAATACATTTAAAAATATACAAAGTTGCCGGTAATTGGATACATTTTTTTGGGGATCTAAAAGAACAAGAGCTAAAAAGTAAATTTAACCAAACATGCATAATACAAGGACAGGTTTTGGGATATTTTGACATTTAGTTTTTCCTTAAAAATTAGATCTTGTCCACTGCTATGGTCTGATTGGAATAAAAAATATAAGTATATTTATAGTGTGAAAATCTAAATCAAAATTTAAAATATATATATATATATATATTTTTTCTTATCTTGGAGGTTATCTTAAAAAAATAATCTTACACGAAAACCCTGTATATTAAAAATAAGTTTAAATAAAACAACAGAAATAATTTACTAAGCCTATGGTGTTTATGGCAAATCAAGTTTAAAAAAAATTATAATGTCGTATTGCATGATAATCTGTCAATCTGACAGTGACCTTAGTTTATAGTTTGCTTTTAAAATGGTGTTCTTTAAGTTGTTTAGTATTTAAGTTGTTTGTTTAAGATTTGCGTTGTGGCTATTGTTGTTAAAATGAGATACCCGCATACAGCAATAAAGAATACGCTGACATATTATTTGTTTACGAATATTTCAATGGTAATGCAGCAGAAACTCGTCTGGAATAAAGAAGATGTTCCTTTAGCTGTCAGATAGCGAATTATATTTTAACATGATGGTGGTTCAACACATTATCGGTTCGAAGTATATTAATTACTTAATCAATGTTTCCATAATCTTTAGATTGGAAGAGCATGCTCAATTTTTTGGCCAGCTGTAAGACCGGATTTAACTTACCTAGATTATTACGTATGGGGTCATAATATAAAATCTAGGATCTACGCAAGCCAAGTGAATATAAGAGAAGATCTTAGATAAGAAATAATTGACGTGGCTAAATACATTCTAAATACATTGGTCAGATGCTAAGGTAATTAAATTTCTTTTTGCCACTTCTAGTTTCTGGTGTAAAGAGTTATATCATATTTTTTGGGTATGCAACTATATTCATATCAGACTGGTAAACTTATACTGTATATTAACACCACGAACTGAAAAATATGCTTATTTAAAATATTTAATATATTTGCAAATGAACTGATTTATAAATCACCACGAGTTCATAAAATAGTACGAAACTCCTGTATATGAACTTAAATTATCCATTACCATATGGTTAACTAGCTTTTAATGAATATCTGTGCTATTACCGTTAAATTATTTAAATTTGACGGCAAAAATTATGGGTTGTATAATGATATATTTTTTAAATGCATATGCGAAAAGAGACTTTTAATGCACAGTAGTATATTTCAAAGTAGTAAACGAGGTTTTATATTCAAGAAGCGATCATAAAATTAAATTAAATCAGAATAAAGTCAAGTGCTCTATTACTATTAGATTAGATTAGTATAGTTCAGGAGTTGGATTTCATATCCTCTACCACTGCAATCCGTACAGGTTTATTGTGGATACTTTATAAGCGGCCTTTCTAATGTGAATCCACAGACTCAAAAATGGCTACTTAGTATATATTGCTGCTTTGGGTTTTTCGTCATCGAGCCTTGCAAACCGCAGATGACAGAGAGTTTTTTCTTTTTCCTGGCATGTACTACACAGATTTTCTTCTGCCAGGCCCATTGGTACCGGGTGCCAATAGGAAGGCGAGGATTGGTGGAATAGCCAGCACGATCTCCCGATTTGACGTCATTAGACCTCTTTTTTTTAGTCAGAATTATTGTATACAAAACTAAATCCCTCGACTTAGCTGACTCAAAAAGACTAATAATGCTTTTGATTAGATCGGTCACGCCTGAAATATTAAGTAGCGATAGAGGAAATTTATTTTTAAGATAAGCATCTTGATAAGACGTTATTGGTAACATTTAGATTTTTGGTTTTTTTGACCGTGTTATCAAATAATTCGTTTTTTTCAGGTTATACGGACGAATTTTAAATAATACATTATTAAATTTAAAACATTGTTTTTATTGACGTTTTGGTTTTTTCTTTAAAACATCATCATCAGAATCTTATGTTTTTCAATAATATTTTAGTTTTTTAAAAAGTTATATTTGGACTTTTTGCTGTAACACCTTACATTGTAAGTATTAAGTTTAACATGAAATTTTATCTTAAACTTTCAAAATGTAAGGTGTTACAGCAAAAAGTAGTTCTGGTTAGTTCGGGTTAATTTTGATTAGCTGTAGTTAGGTTTGGTTAGTCTAAATATTAGTTTTTTAAAACACTATAATGTTTGTAAAAAGCAAAAGATAATGATAAAGTTTTTGTAAAGAATTAACCAAAATGTCAATCAAAGCAATGTTTTGAATTTTTTATTATTTTAAAATTTAAAGTTTAACCGAATAACCCAAGAAGAATAAAACTAGTTTTTTTATTATTAAAAAATAAATTTGTTTATTATAACTTATTGGTTATTTTTTATTGAGTTTATTTTATTTGGCTAATACACACTGTGTACTGATCGCAGAATGGAGAACGCGATTCTTCTTGAAGTATATATATATATATATATATATATATATATATATATATATATATATATATATATATATATATATATATATATATATATATTATTTGTTGATACATAAAAATGTATGTTTCCACATAATTTTCGATTAAAGTAAAATCTAAAGTAAAAATTATGGTTTTTTTCACTTATATAATATAATTCAGCGCTTCCGGTATTAACCATCAAACCTAAGATATACAGTTGACCACATAATTTAAGTTGATGGCGTCTTTGCCTAAAAATATTCTCTCAGGAATACTAGTTGACGAAAGTCCTTATATTAGACAGTTGCGTTTTTAAGCGCATACAAAAGTTTAATTTAATAAGCCTTCTACTGGAAATACGAAAACATAAAGTGTATACCATCACAATACAAAAAAATCACATTTCAAAGAAATGTAAGTAAAAAAAAAAAAAAATTAAGTTACTGGGGGTACCGGACGATGGGTCGAGTACCTAATATTGGCATAGTATTTAGTCATCACATGAAGGCTTTTGCACAAATAGGGGTTACTCATTTAAAAAAAATTCAATTTTTGCTCCACCCCACCGGGGAGTCTCTCGCCTGCATGTTGAGGACTCAACTTTATGTAATGTAGCATACATTTTTACGTTTTTACCAATCTACCAACTAAATTTGATTAAGAGTTGCATGCATATTAAAATCTATTTTTTTTTTGTTACTGTTTTATGCTAATTTTTAATTAACAATGCTAGTATTTAAAAATTTAAATAAATAAAAAATTTAATGTTTAATTAGATTTAATAATATTTAAATATTAGAAATTTTAAAGCCCTAAAATTTTAAGCTTAATTTAACCAAATTAGTAAATGTGTGTGGAAATATATTAAAGATAATATGGTATTTTAAAATATTTTAATTCCCAAAAAAGACTGCGGCTCATAAGAAATTTATAAAGACTAAAGAACAGAGGGAACATAAGATTTTCTTTTGTGATTTACGTATAAAATAAAAAACAGATTCTGACTTGTAAAATTAAAATTGGAATATGCTAATAAAATAAAAATATAATAAAATTAGCCAGGCTCGCAATTCAATAACCTATGTTCAAATATATTGTATTTATAAGAATTAATAATATTACAAATTTTATTTACTTGTTTTATTAATAAGACTAAATGTTTTTAACTGTCACAACCGCCATGTTAACTAAATGTACATTTATTTTTAATCAACCAACCAGAGTATATACCCCTCCATTAATAAAATTTTAGACCTAATAATTTTAATATTTATTTATTTTTTTATTTATTTAATTATAAGCTCCCTGGCTTTAAATAAAAACCAACTAATGTGATTTATAATTTATTATCCAGACATATTATGCTTAAATCCTAATCATTTGTTAAATATCTAAAGCTAGTTGTATTCCTTCCAATAGCGTTACAAAACGGGAGCTCCTCAGTCAAATTCGACAAATAAATAAAAAAAAGGTATAAGTGTAATAAGCGGCTGCTTTGAGTCCCATTGTATTTGTTAGATAAAATAATGATGACCCTCAAGGAGAAAATGTTTATTATAATATTTAATTTTATTCTTACCTTCTAAGTGTAAAAACTACGAAATACCGTTTAATAATATGTATAAGTTATTAAATTTTTTGTAATATATTATTTAAAAGCGAATTATTTATTATATATTATTTTAAAGTTTAGGAATTTTAGGTATTAGTAGAGCAATACTTCTAAAAACTTTCTTGAAAAAATGTATACCAGCTGCAGATTCAGTACACTATAAATTTAGTTGTGTTGGTCAAAAAACTAAAATTCGTCATTTCGTAAAATGACTAGTCAGCAGATATATTGCCGACAAGCAGCATAATAAACAATTTGGAGGCTAGTCATTTTAGAGAATGACAGGTTTTAGTGTTTGATTCTATCATGCGTACAAGTAATTATTTCGCCGTGGTGTTTCCATGCTATAAAGAGACGCATTCTTAGAATGTTTTAATTACACATACTTAACAACAGTACAAAGCTTGAAGCCTAAAAATATTTTAATTTATTTAAGAACCTTATAAGCCTGCATAAGTACATACACAAGCCCTACTTCACTACAAGCCGTGAACAACCACTTGGCAACGCCGCAACCGGAAAGAGATTCAGATCGGTTTCCCTCGAGCGCGATGAGCAGTGATCCGGGTATCGAGGCGCCTATTTTTAAATTAATTTAAGGCTCAATTCAAAGATCGCGTAAATAGTTTTGATATTTCCATTAAAATAATTAAATCAGTATAATAATTGAAAAATAAATATATTTATATAATATTTAAACTCTAAAACAAATTAATTTATGTGCATAGGTCAAGGCATAAGAACATGATGCTATTGTAAAAGGAAACAATGTAATTTAACATTTATTAGTAATTGTACTTAGTTTTAGTTTTGTTTATTTATTTATTAAATGTGTCTAGTTTCCTTTTTTTGTTTTTTGACTCAGCCTTTTCCGATTTTTCTGTGGCATTTTTTTTATTTCTTTTTTAACATAATTATTTAAAGAATGTTTGAAAATATAGAGCACATCATAATGAACATATTTTGTTCTCGTTACCACATTAAAGCCTTCATGTTGTCTAGTGCTTAAATTAGTTAGATCACAAGGATAGCTTTTGATTTTCCATTTTTAGGAAGTCACTTCAGTATCAGGGTCATTAATAATTTTCTCAAAAATCGCGCACATATGGAACAGAACGTCTTTAACAATTTCTGTAGGAACCTTTAAACCGCCACGTTGTAGACAATCAAAGTATTCGTCGTCAATTAGGTTTCCCTTACTTTCAACAAGAAAAAAAACACAGATGTTACAATTATTATATTTTTTTACAATTTTGTGGGCAGCATAACCGGCTATATAAATTTGTACCGATTTGTCAATTTCATATTCATTTAGGTATTCAGTTTCAAGTAAAAACAAAAATTTTTCAGTGTAATTATTTTGAGGTATTGTCCAATCAAGATCATTTTCCTGGATACAGCTGTCTCCCTGTTTTTTAATCTCAGCTAAAGAGAATTACCATCAGCAGCGCTTCTAAATATATGTTTGAGTCTAATTTTTTTCCAGCATTTAAAATATCATCAAAGCTAACATTGTAATTACAACCTCGAGAAGTCTGTATTTGCAAATCTTTTTTCTAACTTTTCAGTAGTAAATTTACCTGGTAAAATATACGACAAATCAAATTTTGAAAATGAATAGTCAATTATTTCTAGTAAAACAGAGGTACTATGGCAAAGTGCAGAATAGGTGTCGTTTGTAAGGCGACCATTATTGTTTTCAAGTTTATGCCAAGCTTCAACCCAGGTAACAAATTTTCTTAAAAAATTAACAGAGAAATGATCAATTTTAGAGAGGGGATCGAATACTCGTTTCTTTTTTTTTACCCTAAAAGTACTAGTATTACTGACAATATCCCACCAATGTCTGATAACTTCAAGAAAAGATGCTGTGTCTTTAAAACCAAAGTCATTTAAAGCTGCGATTGTTGAAAATTACATATATTATCCGCAATAAAAACTTTTTGACGCTCAAAATTGTTGGGATAAACTGTTTTATGGTTAAGTTTAAAGCTTTTTTTACAACGAGGTCCTTCTCCTGCTCATACATATACTTAACGTCATTATATTTTGCATGCCTAATCACATCAAAATTGTCAAAATCTGGATAAACAAAGGTTTTATCTAAGTTTTTTTAAGTTTGCAATTATTAATTATGTTTTTGAATAAATGCACAAAATCAAAGCTGTAAATATTTTGCTTGGTAGATCAGGGTTGGGGAAAGAAGTTAAATTTTTGCTTGTTATTTAGAAAACATGGATCGGTTAATTCTGTGGTTGTCAGTTATGATATCTAGAACTTGAAACCCATTTTTTGGATCAATGAAATTACATTTTTAGTAATAGGAACCATTTCATTACCCTTTATATTGTGAACTGGTAGTAGTTTGACTATTTAGAAAAGTTTCCAAAAGCAGAAACTATCATAAAAGCGAGAACGGTAGTGGCCAAAGAACTGTCATTCGAAGCTACACCTACAAGATTTTTCCTCTGTAATCCAACCTTTTGGATTATAAATTTCATCAATTAATAGATTTACAATTTTTCATTTGGATTCAAAGAGGATGATACAAAATTTAGGTAATTTGTGGTACTTTTGTCACAATCATAGTGTTATTAGGTGTGTATTGGGCGATACCTCCATATTAGATGAAAGATATTGAGATAACGTTTAGTTGGTAAGTTTTATAACCTCTCATCAAATTATAGGCGCAAGGAGAGATAGTATATAAATAAATGACATTATTATTGTTTCACTTGAGTAGTGTTTCTTTTTCAAAACCAGCAAGTTTAACTGATCAACCAAAAGTGCCAATATGCTATAAATATCATCATATTCATTTGACTCATAGTGTCCAGACTCGTGTTCAGATGAAATAAAAATTCAATGCTTCTTTTACTTTTAATCGCCTTGTTAAGAAATGTTAGGTAACTTTGAGGATTAGTCATCGATTCTAACCTTTATTTTTATAACGAGAAGAAATTTTCTAGTTGAGACCATCTGGTTAATTTCATGTCTATTGGTAAAACCCATTTTAGGTCATTAAAAGAGTTTATTATTATTTAAAAAACACTTATTTGCATATCTGAACCTACTAAAATCTGATTCCCAATATTTACGCGGTTCATTTGTAAATCTGAAGGAAACCTAGCGTATAAAAAAACTTTAGAGTCTTTCACAATTTTAATATTCCAAGATTATTTAAAGTTATCTTATTTTTAAAATTTGAAATCAAATCGTCAAAGTTTATAATTAGGTCAGAATTTTCAAAATCTTTATTTAATTGGTCACTTCGATCCTGCATTATCTTGGTTCTTTCAGCAGGACTTTTCGGGAAACAGGGACTGTTTTTGAGAAGTAATGTGGTAAATTTGAAAAAATATAGGCCTGCATTTAACTTTAGTCTAGTTGTGGTAGGTACCTTTTGCATTGACCCATCTGGCAAGCGATAATCATCCTCTCTAATAATGTCACTTTCTACAAAATGCTTAGCGCAAACCACAGAATATTTTGAGGGTGACCAGACTGTTAGGAATATTCTAAGCTAATGGGCTTTAAGGTTTTCGTCCTTTGGAAAGGTGAAAATAGACACAGCTGGTTCTCCGCATCAAGAGAAGTTTTATAATTGGATTTGCAACCCAGGCACACAACAAGGACTTGGCATGGTAAATTAATTAAATTGGAAAATACCAAAAGGTTACCAGGAAAATAATAATAATAACAGTAACTAAATAGTATCTAATAAGCAGGCACCAAGTACCTATCAACGCAATAACAAAAATCAAAACGAACGACAAAATTCAAAATGTATACCTACGTACTTACGGTAATTTCCAATGCTAATATTTGTTACTGTTTTTAAAAAATAACTAAAAAATACCTTCAAAATTAAAGCCAAACACGAATCATTAAAACAACTTTCAATTTTAATTATTTTTTAAAAAGCACAACCACAAAATGTCAAGTTCATTTGCCGCCATTTACTTTAAGTACTTTATAACACCGGCACTTTCAATCGCAGATATTTTTGTTTTTACGCAATGTCTGCGGAAAAAAACTGTCCCGGTCACTCACAAATTTCACACAGTAAGACCTTTTACAGGTTTAGTCTTTATCTTAACAATATTTTCTTTCAAAAAAGTTGATTTATTCACAATAAAACAACAGAGCAACAGGTCATTCAACGTAAATCATATGACTAAACGAACAGCAAACGTGTGTCGCTAGATCACAAGGCATAGTTGCCAGATTTCCTTGTTCACGGCTTGTTAGTGAAGTAAGGCTGTGGTACATACATTAATAAAAATACGTTTTTTTCATTGAATACTTTTAATTTACATTTGAAACGCTGCGATGAAGGCGCTATTTAAAAGCAGTTATATTTAAAATGATATTTAATTATTTTAAATGGTAAAAATATATATGGTTAGTAAACAACTGCAATTTATTAAATTAATATATACTCGACCGTATACTGAGTAATGATTTTGTGGTAACCTAGTAAAACTTAAATTTATTGAGAGCCTATCTCAAACTTTTTTGTTATTCTAATAAATTTATTTTTTTTGTTATTTTAACGTACTTAGAAATATCTTTAAAAGGTTAAATATGTAGGGTTAAAAAATTTTTTCCATTAAAAAGTAAAATCGTTTAAAAGGGTTCAATTTTTTTTATTTTTTGACCCCCAAAAAACCATAATTGCTAAATTTGTTTTTATTAATATTTATTCAAACATTGTTTTTAACCTTTAGTTTTTTCTTTAAAAAAATCATTTTATTTTAAAAAACTAAAAATTGGGGGAGAACTATTTTTGGAAAACCTACATTTTAAAGTTTAAGATACAATTTTATCTTAAACTTTCAAACTGTAAGGTATTACAGCAAAAAAAGTTCGGTTAGTTCGGGTTTGGGTTTTGCTTAGTTTGTTTTTTCTGGTTTATCAAAATATAGTTTTGTAAAAAAAGTATAATGTTTGTAAAAAACAAAAAAATTTTGGAGATGGTTTTGTAAAGAATCAACCGAAAGCAATCAAAGAATGTCTTGAATTTATTTAAATTTAAAAATTTAAAAATTTAGGGAATAACCAAGAAGAAAAAAAGGTTAATTTTTTTATTTTTAAAAAGAAAAATATTTATTTTAATAACTTTTTTTTGGGGAATTTTTTTTAGAA